>RDPX01000012.1:980896-1027462 GCA_003991215.1 Morbakka virulenta
AAAATATAAAGTAGATTGATACGACATAAAGTAATGTGTATTAAGGAAAGTTGTAATTTTTTATGTGTTGATGTATGTATGTGTGTATGTGTGTATGTGTGTATGTGTGTATGTGTGTATGTGTGTATGTGTGTATGTGTGTATGTGTGTATGTGTGTATGTGTGTATGTGTGTTTATGTGTGGGTGTATGTGAGGAATTATAACACTGAAATTATGTGAGGTCCTTTTATTATTCAAGCTCACGAAAAGTATTGAGAAAAATGTAACCACATATTGCAGAGAAAAGTAAATTAACTAAAGAAGATAGATGTTAAAAATTACAGTATGACCAATTAAACAATATAAAATGATGTATATTTAAACACATATATTTTCTTATAATTTGATTTTCACAATATAACGTAGCAACAAAAGCAATATATCCAGGTGGCTCCCGGTACGTCAGGTAGTATGTGCTAAAAATAAAAAAAATGCACTAAAAAATCCACTCGTGTAGTGTTTGATATTTTTTTACTTAAATATATTTACTGGGTTTAAAAAGCAAAGAAAGCTACATACAGAATTAATCAAACAAACTCTTATTATTGTATCAGCTTCACGATAATAAGTTTGTCTGCTACGCTTTGTGCCCGAGAAGAACTTTCCATCACTTCAGTTGGGCGATGATATGAAAGTTTTCATCCTAAATGTAGCCTAGAGTAAATTATTAATATTATAACACGATAAACAGTATATTGCTCTAATCATTACAAATACTATCATTTATTCAATATATTGTTTTCAATAAAAACACATCCAAAGAGTAAGATTTGTACACATAGCAGTAAGTAGAATTAATTTAAAGCCTTTTAAAATGTCATGGCTGTAATAGTATGTGAGTAATTCATGAAATTCGTCAGAATAGGTTTTTTCTAATAATGAAACTCTCTTCAAGGACGGTGCATGGTAAAGAAAAACTGTAAATAAAAACTGCAGTTTTTCTGGAAAATATTTTTATAACAACGTAATTATCCAAAACTTACTAAACAGAACATATCTGAAAATCTTGATTAAATATCGGCAAAGACCCTTGACGCAGGGAGTAATGGTACACAAAATATATTGAAGCATGCCATAGGCGAAAATTTGAGCACTGGTGTCTAGCCATATGAATAGGCCAGGTTAGATTCTATTAGACCTACCATAATACCTGAAAAGCAGGAACTTAACAAGCATTCCAACAACAGCTCTGAAAAACGTCATGGAAAGGTCTTTCAAAAAACAAGTCACACTGTTTCATCTGTTTTGCCAAGACAACAAAAAAGCTTAAACACAGTCTTACTAAGGGATAGAGAAAGTTTCTTGAAAATACTGTAATTTTTTCTCTTGATTTGTCGATTGCAGACTCCTTGCATGTGCAACTGGAGCTGTCATCAAAACAAAGGTCACTCCTCTATTTCAAATTAAAAAGAGAGTCAGGAAGGAATTTCCTCTTATCCTCAATACTATGACTGGAAAAGTTTCAAAAAGAGTTCTGAGAAAATTGAGCCAAAAAGTAGCTTAGATCTGGTTGGTTGTTTGGAGGTGTATCTGACAAAATGAAGCTCAAATTGGACAAAATTATATGAATATCTTCCAAAGGGAGAAAGGGAGTTGAACAGCAGATTGTGCTACTTAATAAGATTTTCAAATGGCTGAGATTAATGTAAAAATCCCTTCATACACGGTCCTTTAGCAATCATGAAGTGGGACGATACTTGTGAAAGGAAAATCGCAGCATAATAAAAGTACATTTTCGTTTTGTGCTAAGTCATCTACAGAAGATAAAAAGGGCAGAAATAACATTAAAATATAGAATTAATTTTTTTACTTACTTGAAGGTTTTAAAACTTCAGTATGAACTAGAAGAGAAAAAAAGAGTACCCAGCTCAGAACAATCATAAAAAATAAACAATAAACAGGGAAACAAATTAGTGCAAGAATGTTTTCATTATTTAAGTCTACCTATATAAATGCCATATCCAACGCCTGTACCTTAGATAATTATCTTATCGCGCCTTATAAACAACTTCAACTTGGTCGCATTTTAACAAAATAAGTTATCGCATCTTCACATGACCAAGTCTAAACTGACCTCTACATTGAATTTTATTACCATGTAAAGTTTTGTAGACCTTTATATCTCTAAGATAACAAATTGTTTTAATTAGGCTTTTATATGTCAGGAATGTTAAAGTAATTATTTTAATTATTATAATTATCATTACTATTATCTCAGTATCATTTCAATGCCAGTATAAAAATCTTTGGTAGGACAAAATAAAACTGGAAACCAGAGACCGATTTCTAAAATATTAGACAGGAGTTCAAATGAGACTCCTGCATGCTAAAAATGGCAAAGTGAGTATTATTAAGAATAGTATTTTTATCATCATCATTTGTTACATCATCAATTGTAACAAATTGACTTCATTCAATAATAAGGTATTCTTGATATTGAAGAAAGAATTTTTCTTCAATTTCAAAGGACTTTTCTCAGGGATCATTGTAGAATACAATATTACAGTTTTATGTACCTCTTCAATTCTTGTCTCAATTTTCAGTTCTTTTGCTCTCTTTTTGGTGTCTTTAGGTCATGTCCCTAATGCCTCAATGGCTATAAGATCTAATTACTTTCATTTTCCATTCTCTCTGGAGTTTGCTTTGATTCCTGACATTTATCAACTTTCTTTTTCTCCTTCTGCTCTATCCGGATGACAGTTGGGGTAGCAAAGTCAACGATAATACAATTATATCCTTTCTTGAATAGCATTAGCTCTTGTCTTATAACTGCAATTACTTGGTCAGTCCAAATATTAAAGTCCCGAAGTTCCTTGCAAGGGTCATTTTCAATAACACTTTCTGGCTCATGGTTGTACCTCTCATTTTCATGTTTTCCAATATTTCTTTGTATATCCCAATAAATTATTTTGCCGACTCAATCGTGTCTTCGTTAGTATTCTTTCTGTGGCATTTTTCTGCATTTGCTGATAAGGCGCTTGATAGTTTCATTAACCTTGCCACAGAGCCTACACCTAGTCTCTTCCTATGTTTGGTCGATTTTTGGCTTTAATGTTGTCCGTCCAAATGGTTTGCGCTTCAGCTGCTATGGCGAGGTTTTATGTCTTCTTCTTAATGCCACTGTTTTTCAAGATTTCTACCTTTCCTTTCTAGCAATCTCCAGTTCATTTTTGTTCAAACAGATTTCAGCAATAGTTCGTATGCTTAAGGTATGTAGGGGCACAACTGTTGTTAGTATTTGTTCTGAAAACTGTGTCAAACAATAAATGCTTTAAAAGTTTGACTGTATCAAACCTTGGATGATAATTGTAAGTACTTTTTCTTTTTTTGAGTTTGTCCATTTATTAAAATGAATTTGAAATTATTTGATAGCAGAGAAGTTGACTCAGCAGTTGTTCACAAGGATGGTATCTCTAAAGTTGGCAAACAGTCTGACAGTATTTTCTGTTCTTGGCTCCTATCAAGAGTTTACAGTCTATGCACTAAGATACACAAGAAAGTATCAAGAGTAGGATCAAAGCAAAAGTGAAGACAGATTAAAGAAAAATAACATTTTTGACCATGGAAACTCATTTGAAAATCACGCGAGAGACGGATATTTAATATGTAATTGTTATTTAATTTCTCACTCCCAACCTTGTTCTGTTTACAACTACCCTTCACTGCTGGCAAACCCAGTCCATTCATTAGTTTTGTAAGCATTTTTCATTCCCTTTTCTGTTGAACAAATACTTTTGAGGTACTTGTTCATCCCAAGGAAATGGCAAAGGTATTCAAATAAACAGAATGTTCAAATTTTTGGATTACAAAGAAGCTGTTTGATTTACAGAGAAACACTAGGAAATGAACCGGTAAACAAAAAGTCCATTGGAATTATTAATCTTTTTATTTAGGCAGTTGCTATTTAGCCATCAGACGGCTGGACTTGTCGAATCCTATTTTACCGTCAGTGACTGGAAACTCTATTGTTCCTAACCCTAATCCTAACCCTAACGTTGTGGCTTGAACAGATCGAAATTTTACTTCGGGTAAAAGACCGTAGAATAGGTTTGGCCGTCAGACGGCTAAATAGACACTTCATTTTGTTTCCAAATAGCAAATGTTGGATGTATAATATGGAATACAGACGTCTGGTTACACAGATAAGGTAGACTATTTAACCACAAGTTACTCATAATTTGCCTAACCCTTTAAAGCCTTATTCAACAGTGGTCTCAAATAAGCCCTCAACTTGACGTTATCCAAGAGGGTAAAATGTGAAATACTATTGGTCTTAAAAAAATAAATTATTTTTTACTTACCTAAAGCTGTTTCTATTCTATAGAGGATAAAAGTCAGTAGAACTAAAGGTCGGAATTTCATTCCAGCTTGTCTGTTACTTATATCTATAAATAAAATGATTATTTATGTAATGGTAACTTGGCTGCTAAACAGAATAAATATTAAAAACATCAATTGTAAAGAAATTTAAACACTATTTTACAAGAGACCTTTGTTATTTCTAAAAGTTGGGGAATTTCTTCTCCTCTCAGTTATTTTTGTATAACACAATTAGTGAAAGTTTATTTTTCCTCAAACGGTTGGAGTAACTGTCATTTCAAGACATCTGTTTGATGTACAAAATATCCCACTGATTTCAGGCATAGGCAATTGGAAACCAAGGGAAAAGGTTTTGAAATAACAAGAGCTTTACAGAGACATCTTTTTCAGTCAGTAGAGGATTCAGTATTCCTCAAAAAACAAGTACAAATGTTATTTATTTACTATACCTTGGCGTTTGCATTAATGATATCTTGACCTCTCTTTCTTCCACGTTGGCTAGAACTGACAGCGAATCAGAAATAACGGCATATATAAGAAACGTAAAATTTATAGTCGTACAAAACTGTTATTCTTACTTTACTAATAATTATTAAGGGTTATGTACCAAAAATTGTCTCAAGTATATGAAATACAGCAAAAACTGCAAAGGGATATGAAAAGATAAATATTTTACAGGGGACCTTGTTTCAGGGACATTATTTAGCCATGCTACTTTTCATCAGTCTCTTTGTAACAGAATATAACCTATATAGTTTTCAATTTTTTCCCTTATATTTCATAAAAACTTGCTGTACTACAGTAAAATGTATGTGAGTCAGTCTTATGCAATATTTCCTGCAGCATTGTTTTCACTAGTTCTCCACAGGACTCACAGATGCCCATTTTAACTCAATATTGTAATGAGTACACTGTAATCTGGTCAAAGACAATAAATTGTAGAGGCGCAAAGAATAGTTCTCTTGATGTAACATTGGATTTTGGTGTGGAATTTTTCTGGGGTGGGAAAACTTGAGGACTGGTGACTATAACGGCTATACACGCCAATCAGATTACAAAATTTGAAGCGTTTTGGATTGGGCTCATAATTCATCTCACCATATATTCCATAGTTAATACCCAGATTGACTTTAATGATCCACTAATTTTTTTCCCTCTCAGCTTTTCTCTTTAGCTGTTCATATATTATTTTACTATTTCATCTCTTTTCGTCATACGACCACATTCCACATGGACTTTAGATCCCCTGATTTTCTGTCCTTTCTCTACAGCCTTGTTGAAACTGCCTCTTAGTGTCAATTGATCTCTTTGTATTCCTCTTTGTTAAATACATTTTTTCTCCTATCGGTTCCCAAAACGTTGCAATTGACATAAGTCTTCTTTCTTTAGCTTTAAGCAAAGGATTAATACATTTTCCAAACTTTATTACAATTCTTCAAAAGCTTTGTCTCCTTCCAAAAATATTTATTTTGAATATAAAACAGCAATTAATGTTTCACTCGTATATTTGTTTGAAACCGGAGTAGAAGAGAAATCGCTGCACTGATACAACAACGAGCAAAAAGAGATTATACTAATTAAAATTGCATGTATAAATAATAAAAAACACACCAGATAATTACATTATTTGTTTTATTTACCCCTTTTTCTTTCAAATTTCAATATTTAAGAAGTAAGCAACATTTTTTTAACACCTTAGGTGTTAAGTTCTTAAGAAGCCCAAATTTTATTTACCATGAAACTATCCAGTTAGGTTTCTGAAAGCGTATAAAAGATTAACTACTTTATTAGGGGCTGATTTAAATAGGGTTAAATTTATACATGCTTAGAAAATTGCTCATGTAAATACATCTCCTTACTGTATTTTTAAACAAAGAAATGCAAATGCATAATGCACAATATTATCTGTGGCAATCTACAGCGACTATTTTTTAATTAGTAACTGAAATTTCAGAGGGCATAGGCATTGCAGAAAATATCAAACTAGTGCATAGATAAAATAAAATAAAGCACAGTAAAACATTTCCCTGTTCTGTATGATTTCTTTGGTTTGGTTTTAAAAATGAACACATTTTTATGTGTTGAGCGAGCAAAGTGAACACGCTTTTCCACATAACTTTTTTGTATATCAGTTGAAGGTTGCAATATAATAATTTATGAATGCTATTGCCTGAATATGTACTGTGTTTAGTGTAAGAAAAATACAAGTTTCCTTCGAGAGCTTTTTCAGCAAAAACTATTGCTGATAACGTACAAGATATAAAACAAAAAACAATATTGCATTCTCCTAATTTCCACCACTACACTTACCTCTAGTTAACTGACATTCTTGCAATTGCAACTGCAATAAATATATCTGTTTATATATAATAAAAGTCAAAATAGCGTAAAAAAGGCACTGGTTTCTTCTTACTTTGCTTCAAACAACAACTTTGGTTCTTCAAGAAAACATGACGCGAGACGTATTCATAAAAGGGGTCACAGACCAGCACTGATTCTATTGTCTTTGTGTACAAACAAACCACTCAAGGTCAATTTTAAACAATTTCAGTAGAATTTGCATATAAATTGACTGGCGATAATTTAGCAATAGCCAATCCATTTAGGCCATCGACGTTGATTTGACACTGTGGCTTATTTGCCTCGTTAAGAAAGGATAAACTCACAAATATAAAATTGTGAACTATATGTGATTCTACTAAGAAAGTAACATAAGTGAGTGCTTAGATATGGTGTCTGTAAAATTTTATAAAAATATCTTGTATTAATATGAAACGCCTGGGAAAATATTCCTAGACTTCTAAAGAATTTAGCACTGAATAAAGGAAAAATATATACAAAATATATACAAGGAAAAATATAGGCTTTGATAAAGACCTGTGCTACTGTTCATTCAATAAATGATGGATATTTTGTTGCGTTCAGGGTTGAGCAGAATAACAAGCAAGTTACAGTTGCGAACTAGTGTTTATCTAGAATCCCTGTATAATAATACTAAGCATATTAATTCTGGACTTCAAACTTATTCTTCGGAGAACTGCAATAAAAAGAGATGAAAATTAGCACCTAAATGGATGGTAGTTTGTACGTTATAAATGAGTCACTATTTTAACTTAACCTCCATTTCAACCAGAATTAAATATGTGATAGAAATAAGCCTGTTTTTTTCGCCAATATTGTGCAAATCATTATTTTCTTTACGAATACAATACTAATTTTCGTTAAGAAAAACTGACACAGTGACCAAATCCCATGGTCCTCCGGTCTACAAATTGATTACCAATCCCATTACACGAATCATTATACAAATAATTAATATTTATGTATACACAATATCTTATTTATTTTAAGTCATTACATTAATTGAATTTAACTAGATTTTGTTCCATAAGGATCAGCAACAGTTTTTGAGTTAACAAAGTAAATTAGGTATTCATAGCTCTATACCTTTGTGGAAGAGTGGGGCTTTTACTGTTTGATCAGCCCTGAGTGTCAATCTGGAAGACAAAGACCATGTACCCATTTCTGGTCATTCCAGTGTCATCTGGTACATTTATAATGAATTATAATTGTACACTTGCATACTTCATATTTCATTGTATATGAGAAGGATGTATAAATGTCTGTACTCCAGTACTTAAATGTCTATCTGTATTTTCTACTTATATCGGCCGTACCTAAACTACCTTTTACGAAAAGATGACTATTTGAGCTAAAAATCAGTTTTTACCATTTCACTAGTTTACTTTTTCTTGCCAGAATAGATTTATGCATCTTACTAAATCCTGTAGTTTCCAAAGAAAAGAATGATTTACCCCATCTGACCTGATTCTAAAATGGCAAAACTAGGAAGAAAAACGAAATAAAGAAATAGCTAAATTATGGAAAGATATTTTGTACTTTAAATATTTCCAGGTTTAAGTTAAATTTTGTTTGCTTAATCTACATTAAAAACATACATATTGAAACTGTTTTTGTGCTTATCAAAATACAATTTATCACTTTCTTAAGCTAGCTAGGTAGCTGATACACAAACTACATTAAGTGACATTGCAAACCTTTGGCTTGAATTTATTGTATGTGAATTAGGGGAATCACCAACTATACCGTTGATATCGTTGACAGATCAAAATAGGGTGAACCGCCTAAACTTTTATCTACTGTGCCAGTTATACCAGTGATTTTCAACCTTTTTAATTAAAATATCTGCAAGTTGATAGGTTCTTATTGTTGTACCTTTCAAATAAAAATTTACTGTGCTAAGTCTCCTATGGAAAACTTTACAATAGTACCTATTCAGTTGATATTTTTATTGTCGTCCAAAGTAAAACCCATCCGTTCCCAAATACCAGTGAAACAGAATCTTTTTAGGATTTTTGACCACAAATATTATTTTCACTAACCTAGGCACTAAAAATTTCAAAGAGAAACACATTTTCACGCCTCAGCCAAAATTTACGAAATTCGTGCAGATAAATGCCAACAAACAAGAATTCTCTTGAGATATGTTATTAAAATAGAAAGTAAGACTACAAAACAAAACAATAATACTTAAGCTTGCTTCTTGCATACTTGCTTCAATTTTCAAAACAGTGTACGGATTACTCGTAAAAACTCCTAAAAGCTCCTAGAATTGAATTTTTTTCGTTTTTCACATTTCACACCATACTGCCATCCTTAGTCAAAAATAGACATATTTCGCAAAAGCAGAATGGCATAAATTACTGTATGTAATAATAATAATAACAATAATAATAATAATAATAATAAGGACATTATTATATGTACTTATTCACACTGTCGTACTTTACTGGTTTACATCTTAACAGCAGGCTACTTCCCGTAGCTTTACCAAGTATGGTTCCAGTGTTTAACTAGTTTTTTCTTATTGTTATCTCCTATTCTTTTATTTTGTGTCCAAAAATTTCCTCAGTATTCGTACTGTTCCCAGAAGCCAGGTCCTTTGCTCTACTTCCATCTGAACCTCGTACTTCAGCTGCTCTAGGTAATTCTCGATACTAATCAAGTCCCGATCTCTTTTCTCTTAACCTATCTGTGTCTACCTATCTGTATGCATCGATATACAATAAGCAGCTTTCTTGTTTTCCTGTTCATTTCTCTCGTCTTCCTTTATTCAGTTTACAATTCCTGTGCTATATCACACTGCTACTGCCCACGAATTTATTGCCCCCTAGTGTATTCTGTCCATTAAAATTTTGTTTTAGGACCTTTTTCAAGTATTCTTTCTTGCTTGTTTTTTTTTCATTTCTTGGTTCTTGATGTCATCATTTTGAAGAATACTGAGATACTTATATATCTCTCTCTGCTCCAAGGATCTTATCCTTGGTCCTGTTGCTAAAGCTTTGTCTGAACTTTCTACAATATGACCTTATATCAATTTAACCACTGCACACTTTTGGATCCCAGCTTCCATATTGATATCTTCACTAAAGATTGTCACTGTCGGTACTAATGCGTCAACTTCTTATTCAACTTTGAGTACAATTTCAGATTACCAATAAAAAGAAGATTATTTATCTTGTCATGGTCTTTTCCAAGCTTGTATCTATCTCCCATTCCATCCAACAATACAGATAATAATGTCAAACAAATCAAGAGTACGGAGCAAGAAATAAAATCAGCATTGTGCTTGGTCAGGGATATTTACGAAACGGGTTCTTACCAGATTCGGTTTTCAGCTTCTTTTTCTTTCATATAGGCAGAGCATTTGGACCTCGCTAAGTACACGTTTCATTCGTGTACGTAGAAGTTTAAACGTGCCTCACTAACAGGTATTGACAAATTTGAGACAAGGTGTGATACTCAAAAGGGAAGTGTAAAATATCAGTTTGAGAAGATATTGAAAAAAGAATACGAGAGGGTAAAGAAGGAGTAAAGGAGCTGCTGAAAGATCCAACAAATTTGGGAAAAACCACATGATTATCCTATGGAAATGACATTGTTTGTACTAGCATAATATTTCAAGTTTTAGCAAAGTCAACCACTGCGAGAGTGATCGATACTTACCCATGTTTGATTGATAACGGTTGTGTAAATTGAAAGAAAGCTTTCAAGCTTTTTAGTCCCACCAGAACTTTGTTCTACTGTGTCTGTACTGCAGTTTTCTATTGCTAATAAAGTAACAGTTTCAAGTTTGATTGTAGCTGCACAAGTGAAGCAAATTAAAGATGACCTAGTAGGTAAAAATATTTACAAGTATTAGATACTTGTGGAGCCAATTTTAAACAATATGAAGCAAGGTTAAAGAAAACTCAAATGAGGGTGCTATTGGATGAAAAGAAAAAAAAGGGATTGTATTCATGGTTAAAAGGAAAAGAAAAGTATAAGTGTTTTTCGTCAGATATTTCAAATGTAATTTTTATTGATTGTAGCCATCAGAAAATATTGGTGCAAAAGTATAATGGGAAAAGAAAAGTCGAGCAATGAATGTTTATTGCCTTGTGCCACAAGTATAATCTTGCAGATCAAGATTCTATGAATTGAGAAACAGAAATTCCAATTGGTACTAGTTAAAAATTGGCAGGTTTCTCACAAGATTTGCTTAAAAGGTTGCTTGGGTCGAAGACGAATATGTAGTTATTTTACCCCACTCTTTAGACAATGAAATTGCTGGCTATGCAAGCAGTCATCGGTAACTACACTACTATTTTGAAAATGTTGGAAAATGTTTATGAAGTTTAGATAAACGCTACTACATTAAAGATAAAGGAAATAACTATTAAAATTCGCATAAAAATGTTAATGCTGAAGACTTTACACTGGATATTTTGAGTACGGAATTCACTATTTTTGAAGGGGGGAGTTTACAGTAATCCAACTTCTGTTTTGAAGAGCAGAAAAGCTGATCAAAATCAAAAGGAACAACTCAATTAGATGAAGGAGCAGATGACCGTCCTACTTGCCTATAACACTCAATCCTAAATGTTGTCGCTACAAATGACCAAGTCAAAAACCGCAAGTATCCAAATAGCAAAACGTTTCGAGAGGAATAAGTTAGACACTGGAGCTGGGGTTTTACAGCTATTGAGATCATTATTCCAAAAAAGGTAAATACCTTGTTGGATTGGCTGATCAATTTGAGAATATCCAAATAGCGAAAGAAAAATTGAACAATTTTTCAATGACCAGGGAATACCTGACTCATGCATTTCACAGCACTGCCGTAAAGCTATTGGTGGCTGCAGATTGATGCTTCATAGAGGTATGCTACTTGACAGGAAAGATCGCAAGGAGTTTATTTGGCATTTTCCTAATGCATTGTTGAATTTTTAAATCAAAGATGAAATGATCATAATGATCATAGAGGTGAGAAAATTGGTGCGGATAATACTAACTTTGCCTGTTTCAAGTTGTAACTTAGAAATACTGTTTTTAGTTTTAAGCCTTCTGAAAAGTTGTTGAAGACCATGAATGTCTTTAGAACGATATGATGCTGTGACAATATCAAAAAGTAAGAAGCGCTGAAGTCATTATCTTGTGAATTAATTGAATTGTTTAATTTTTCACGTAAAAAGGGGGTATCGAAATAGAATTTTTAATATAATGAGAAAATAATTTATATGATTGAAAAATGGTATTTTAATTACTTACTCCATTTGTGATTGAGGTCGAACTCTTGCAGTTACGTTCAATTATCTTAAACACGTCCTTTTTTTAACACCTTTAGGAGAAAATAAAAGTCTTTGCTTCTCTATACATACACAATGCATACAACATAATCATCAATAAAATCACATTTGTACCGTTAGATAATTACTTACCTAACTGTACATTAGTCTTTTGTGTTGTTGAATATTAATATTAATGGACTGTATGTAACTGTATTGTCTATTACTGGTAAAAAGGAAAGTTGAAACATTTAATAAGTTTAAGTATTTTTTCTGAGCACAAATGTAAATATATATATACCAGTATCGAAGTAATTATTAGCTATTGACAGTGCTCAATAATATAAGAACATTAGAGCTATCATATGGTGGACGACAAAAAACCCAACAAAACTTAATTTAGAAACTAAACTAAGTTTTGTTGATTTGTTTCTCGTCCACTATATACATATATATATATAGTCATATATTTGATTAGATTAAGATTAAGCAATAAGAGGCAAGATTAAAGAAAACTCAAACTTGAAAGTGCTATTGGATGAAAAGAAAAAAAGGATGGGATTGGATTCATGGTTAAAGGGAAAAGAAATGGTTCAAATCGATCGAAAACAAGTAATCGTGCTCATTCATATAAATAGACACAAAAGATTTTTACCGGTCCATTTTTATTTTCTGATTCTTCAATCTCCTCGCATTGTTTGTTTCGATATTCTTCCTTTGCTACCCTACACTTAATCCGAATCCTCATATTCACCCTTCTGTAATCATCCGTGTCTTTCTTCACTCTGCTCCTCATTTCCATCTGATCCAAAATCTCTGATGTCATCTAATTCTTTTCAGCTGTCATTCCACATTTAGGGATATACTCTTGAGCACTACTCACCAACATTTTTTGCAAAGTTTTCCACTTTTCACTATCATTACCACATTGCTTGTATCGCTCTTCCACTTTCTGACAGAACTTGGCTTTCACATTTTTATCCTCTATTAGTACCTTCCATTTCATCTCAGGATTCACTTTACTACGCTTTAACTTTTTCAGATCTACACGTATCCTACCCATCAAAATAATATGATCACTTTAAACGTCTGCTCCTGTAAAAGTCCTTACCCTTGTAATAGCATTTCGAAAGCGTTCATTAATCGTATAATCTATCTGATTTCTATAGGGATTTTCCAAGTATACAAGTTCTTCATGTGATGTTGTAACCAGGTATTTGTGATTACAAATTTGTTCGTTACGCACCATTCTACTAACCTACTACCCCTATCATTCCTCTGATCTAAGCCAAAGGGACCAACTGTTCTACCATCCCTTTCTCCTCCTACCTTTGCATTGAAACCACCCATAACTATTTTAATATCTTGTGATCCACATTGTTTTATTGCTTCATCTTGTTGATCATAAAACTTGTCTGCTTCAGCATCAGTGTTATCAGCTGTAAGTGCATAGCACTGGATTAAAGAGATGTCAAATAGCCTCCCTTTCAGTTTCACCATCATTAGAAAATAATAATAAGAATTAAAATATAAAAATGTTCAAATAATTCATGAAAAAGTGAAAGCTGTAGTTATTAAGAAAAGAGGTATGCAACTAGCTGTATTAAAGATGAAGAAAGCAATGTGTTAATGGAGCAGGACCAAATTAAGAGAAGGTGGACAGAGTACATCCAAAGTTTTTATTCAGATACCAAAGAAAAGATAGACCAGAAATTAGGAAACAGATGACTGAGAATTCAATAACAAGAGACGAAATAAGAGGTGCACCGAAACATATGAAGAAAAACAAGGCTGTGGGAAATGATGAGATAGCGTTTGAAATGATAGAGGCTTTAGAAAATTTTGGAATTGATAAGGTCACTGATATTGCTAATTATGTGTATGAATCTGAAAACGTTTCCGATGAAATGATTGAGTCAATTTTCGTTGCCCTTCCAAAGAAGTCAGAAACAATAGAATGCAAGACACACAGAATCATTAGCCTTAATCATTAACCATTAGAATCATAGCCTTATGAGCCATGTAACAAAAATAATCTTACGTTTAATGCTAAATAGGAACAAGAATGCCATCAGAGAAGAGTTATCGGATGAGCAGTTTGGATACAAGCTTGGTAAGGGAACGAGAATTACCACTCTTTGTCTGAGGGCTATCATAAAAAAGTGTATGGAAAAGCAAAAGGCCTTGCATATGTGTTTCATAGAGTATGTTATGGCATTCGATTGTGTGAACCATGACAAGCTACTGGAATTGATAGAAAGGCTTGATATAGATGGAAAAGATCGTAGAATGATAAAAAAATCTGTATTATGGCCAGAAGGTTGCGGTCAGGATTAAGTGAGAGCTAGGTAAATGGGTAGATATACAAAAGGGAGTACGACAGGGATGCATTCTATCATTAGATTTGTTTAATCTGTGTAGTGAAGAAGCCCTGAGGAAATAAGGATGTGCGATGGATTCAATCTGGAAGGAATATACTATAATAATCTTTGATATGCAGATAAGACGGCATTGCTCGCAGATAGTGAGGAAAAGCTACAGCGGTTGTTGAATGTTGTAACAAAGAAAAGTGAGAGACTTGGTTGAAAGATAAATTGTGAAAAAACATATGTGACGGTTGCCAGTGAAAAGGCACAGGCTCCGGTATGTAGTGTGACAGTGAATAGCATGTAGATAGAGCAAGTGGATTATTTCAACTACTTGGGAAGTTGGATAACATCGGATGGGAGATCTGATAGGGATAGTAAATGTAGAATTGGTCAGTCAAAGCAAACGTGTATGGATTTGAGAATTGTATTATGTGCAAGGAACTTAGGATTGAGAGTTAGAAAGTGTTTGTTGAAGTGCTACATCTGGTCAGTGCTATTGTATGGATGCGAGTCGTGGACAATAAGCAAAAACATGGAGCAAAAGCTTGAGGCGACAGAAATGTGGTTCTGGGGAAAGATGATGAGGATATCATGGAGAAACAAACTGACGAATGAAGTATTTTTGGAAAAGGTGGGAGCAGAAAGACAACTTTTGACCACTATCAGAAGGAGAAAGTGAAGATTTACTGGACATGAGTTGAGAAGAGAAGGAGGGACGGAGAGGAATATCTTTGAGGCTGAAATAGCAAGGAAACGGGCAAGAGGAAGACAAAGATTGACGATGCTAAATTGGATGATGGAGGGATTGAGAGTTAAAGATGGAAAGCAGTTGGGCAAGGTTGCAAGAGATAGGAAAAGGTGGAGAGAGAAAACACCGCCTTGATTCGTCTACGGTATTTGATGGCAAGACAATAGAAGAAGAAGACCCGTCCATTTCCAAACAACTGCTAGATGAAACGATCGATTTCGCAAAACAATACACCGCAATCAGTGTTAAAGATTTACCTAGGATTTACCACTGTAGAAAATCACTTTTGTTCTTCAAAGACGAAGCATTGAAAAAAGTCCGTTAACGACTGTTTCGACGTCACCATTGGCAGTTTTGATGGTGCGGAGATATGTAAACTAGAGGGACTTCCAATCTTACACAAACCTTCGAACCTGACGAACAAAAGCGACATAGGGCTTTTTCGTGATGACGGTCTAGTGATTTTACGCAATTCTAACGGCCCATCCACTTATAGGATGAGAAAAGATATTATTCAGATCTTCAAAGGTATCAATCTGCAAATAGAAATAGCCACTGGACTCCGTCCTGTCAACTTCCTTGATATAACTATGGACCTACCTACGAACTCATTTCGTCCGTACAAGAAACCCAATGACTGTCTTCTCTATGTAAATAAGTCTTCAAACCACCTTAAACAGATCCTTGATCAACTACCGAAATCGATTTCAACAAGGCTTTCACGAACTCATCAAATGAAGCTGTTTTTAATGAATCAAAAACTTCCTATGAAGATGCATTGAAAAAAAGTGGATACCACGATGCCAAGCTGAATTACAATCCAGACCTGGCACACACCAGAAGGAGAAATCGGCCAAGAAACATGATATGGTTTAACCCACCATTTAGCAAAAATGTGTCTACCAACGTCGCACGCAGATTTCTGAACCGAGTTGATAAACATTTTCCACCACCAAACCGTCCACACAACCTTTTTAATCGCAACAAGACTAAAGTGAACTACAACTGCATGATAATGTTGGGAAGATCATCAACTCTCACAATAAAAAGATGGGATCGCCTAATCAATCAGCGAAGTTGCATTGTAACTGCAAGAAAATAGACGAATGCCCTTTGGACGATGACCGCAGAGAAAAATCGGTCATATATAAATGCGGATTTACTGCGCCAGAAGTCCAGGAGAAAATTTATATTGGATTGACCGAAAAAGATTTCAAGACAAGATATAACGGACAAAAGCAATCGCTAAGAAATAAGAAGTACAGAGACAGCACAACCCTTCCATCGTACGTATGGGACCTGAAAGAAAAGAACATCACCCCCACCATGAAATGGTTGGTAATCACTCACACGCAACCCTATTCAGACAAATCGAAATAGTGCAACCTTTATTTGAGGGAAAAGTTCGAGACTCTTCATTACGCTAACAAAAAGGAACTTTTGAACAAGAGTAGTGAACTCATTGCAAAATGTAGACACTTAATGATAGAAACTGTGCCACACAAGAAAGGTACTGTAGCTATCTGGACATTTACAAGGGAATAAAATACCAGCGATTGTGTTTTGGCTTTGAAAGCTGCCATAAAAACTATAATAGGGATTTGGCCTGCTCAAGAAAAATTTGCACAGTACGGAAATAGAACATGAAGAGAAATCTTTTCATTGGCAGCCTGGGAAACAAGATGCGCAAAGGAGTCTTCGATTCTTAAAGATAAAGGTGAAAAATTACTATTAGCTGATTATTCAATTAACACTTGACACAATAATTTACGTTGTCAAAGTAAGACTTTTGGCACTTATTATTTCAATTAAACAGTACGATAGGATTGATGCTGACTGCTGCACCTGCCCTGGGGATCCTACTTTCCCAAGCCCTTTGTGATTAGGACGGATAAGTAACATAATAGTTGATCAGATATTATATGTCAAAATTGTGATAGCATTAAGCATATCATATTATATGTTTTCAGGCAAATTTCAAGCACTTACAAAAATATTTATAACCACAGGTCCATAAGGCTTGAGCTGATAGTATTTGAATGGTGAGTGAGATACATTCTGTGGCTATTTGATGAGTTAAAAGCGCACTTCATAAATTAGCAACAACTCAGTGATTTATTTCCTGAAATCAATAAAGATGGGAAGATTATAACAAAATTGAAGTGACTACGCTTCTATTTTGAAATTAAATATTGTTGCCGAAGAAATTTAAATGACAAATTTGAATCTTATCATGGGATCTAGTGGGGTAGTTGAAGATGGAAATAAATGGGTCAAGACAACCAGCAGTTTGCTAACTCTGCATTCAAAATCTGTTTTGACCTATTGTTTATGACAATCTGTAGTACCAAAGTAAAAAGCTAAAGCTTTAGATAACCATACTATACATAATGTGTTACCCAAACAATGCAATGAAGTGATACTACAATGAACGGCTTTAGAACGTATTTGGACACAAGACAGTTGTCCTTCCTAGCAGACAAAAGAACAGAAATTCATAGGGCAAATTATTCCAGAGAATGGAATTCCTTAGTTTAACTTAAGTGTTTTCTTGTTGGAATAAGCATGAGAAATTTTTAAAAGTCAAAAAGTAGCTATTAGCTTTAAGTATTGCGTAGGACTATTAGACATACACCACAGTAATATGGATTAGTAGGAATACCAACACTCATTGATCAAATATTTGACCAAGAAATATCCAGACATATGGGCCCATCCTTTTATAGGCTTATTATGTAAGGTAAAGCTACCAAGAAAAACTATTGTAATATTCTTGCCGTAGCCATTGCTGTGAAAGGAATACAATAAACATCACTATGAGGTTCCTACTGAAATTTCCCCAAATGTAATAATACCATTGAGATTATGAATAAAATACAGTCATGAACAAAGTTTAAGACCAGACAATGAAAATAGCCGAAATTTGGGCATTCCATCAGATTGCATCAGCCAGTTGTCCTGATTGCATCATATCAACTGTTTTAATTTTAGTTGTTCCTTTGAATGATATCTTAGCTGCTGTCAACACCTCGTTCTGATTTTTGCCGATTTTTGAAATTTGGAGAATAGCTGAAATGGGGCTTAAAAAGTCCCTGTGGGCCTTTCAGAGGGCCCGACGCATAGCCCTACACAGTGAAAAAGTTGACAGAACGCAGCATTACGAAAATATTGAGTGTCAGCAAGTCAGTCGTGCATCAGATGATCGTCAAGTACGAATAATTAGGAATCTGCCAGGGTCGGAAGATTGGAAGACCTGGAAGCACTACCAAGCACGATGACATCTTGATGAAAATGCTGGTCGTCAGGCCTCCAACAAGTTTCATGAAGAAAATCAGGGCAGAACTGCTGCGGATGCAAAGTGAGTCATATGACAGTTTCTCGTTGTTTATCGAAAAAATTGCAATTGAAATTCTACCAACTGGCAAGAAAACCACGGAAACATCGCCACTGGACGAAGGCACAGTGGGGCAGGGTACTATTCTCAGGCGAGTCTATCCTTCAGTAGTTCGCAGTTCGCATGCGCCACGTCAGGAGACCAGCTAGCAAGCGATATGATGATAAATATATGATATCGACGATAAAACATCCCCTAAGTCTGATGATTTGGGGGGGGGGGCAATGTCCAAGAACGGGGTCGGTGATCTCTACTTTTTGACCCCAGGAACCACTATGAATAGACCGAAACATGTAGAGTTGTTGTAAGACAAACTCAAACTTCACATGGAGCTCCATAACTGCAATATTTTCATGTAGGGTGGAGCGACATGCCATCGTTCTAAAGTTGCAACCAAGTTTCTGGCTGCGAACAAATTGAAGTGTATATTGAAGTGTAGGAACAACAACCATGAAGTGCTCCAGAGTTGGCTAGAGTGATAAAAGAATTCTGGGTTAGAGAAATCTCGAAGAAGTATTCCCAAAGTTCAATAGACTATAAGCCGAGGCACAAGGAGGTTGTAATCAAAAACAAGGGAGGGTATAGAAAATATTGAATTTTGGACAATAGAATGACCATGGATGGCAAAATTGCATATAGTGACATATTTTCTGTGCTACGTGAAGATTTTATGAAAAATAAAACTAATTGTCCTGTTTAAATGCGATGATATTGTCATTTTCGTGAAATTTTGATCTTGGTCTTAAACTTTTGTTCATGACTGTATTCCACGATTCTTTCTTCTTGTAAATAGTCTGTCCCCAGACAGCTTTAGCGCCATACACGCCATCCATTTCTATTCTCGGCTCTCCGCTTGATATCTGAATAATTTTCCGTTCTTCCATTAACTTGCTTTTTGAAATGGTCTAATAAAGTTATTCTTTTCCTTCCTCTGCCTCGTTTTCCAGGCAACCGTCCTTCAATGATATCTCTTAACATACTCTGGTGCCTCAGAACGTGTCCGACCCATTTCCTTTGGCGATTTTGTATAGTTGTTATAAGCATTCTGCTCTCCTCAACTTGTTGTAAAACCTCTTATCATTCTTTCTGCCCAACTGATTTTCTGCATTCTCCTCCAGAACCACATTTCTGCACTTTCCAACCTTTTGNTCCATTACCTTGCTTTTTGAAATGGTCTAATAAAGTTATTCTTTTCCTTCCTCTGCCTCGTTTTCCAGGCAACCGTCCTTCAATGATATCTCTTAACATACTCTGGTGCCTCAGAACGTGTCCGACCCATTTCCTTTGGCGATTTTGTATAGTTGTTATAAGCATTCTGCTCTCCTCAACTTGTTGTAAAACCTCTTATCATTCTTTCTGCCCAACTGATTTTCTGCATTCTCCTCCAGAACCACATTTCTGCACTTTCCAACCTTTTGATATCTTCCTTCTTTAACACCCATGACTCTGATCCATACAGCAGGACACTCCATACCAACGTCTTAATCATTCTCTTTTTAATGTTCAGATTAAATTTTCTTGTTAGTAGCTCTCCTCTCGAATTGAATGCAGTCTTTGCCAGAGTTATTCGTGACTTTATTTCTCTGCTGTAATAACCATCGCTTGTTATAATACTCCTGAGATACTTAAAGGCTTTAACTTCTTCGATAGGTTCTCCTTTCATTTTAATCTTAACATTACCTTCGCCTCTTTTACTGATCTTCATCACCTTGGTTTTCTTTACATTGATTCTCATACCAACACTTTCACCTACCCTATTCAAATGCTTCATTATTTCTTGTAGTCGTTTCTCAGAGTTTGCTACCATGGCCTGATCATCGGCAAAACGTATTCCTTGGACTAGCTGTCCGTCAGCTTTAACTTTTCTTGACAGTTCTCTAGCGCTCTTCTTACCATTTCTTCAGCAAATATGTTAAAAGGGGAAGGTGACATTAGGCAACCTCGGCGTACTCCTCTACCAATTTCAGCTGGTTCTGACTCTCCATCTTTTATTCTTACTGTTGCTGTCTGATGCATGTATAGGTTCTGTATAAGTCTTCTATCTCTCCAGTCCACGCCAGCATTTTTGAGGATCTCCATTAGGTTTTTCCAATCCACCTTAGCGAAGGCTTTCTCATAATCTACAAACGATACATATAGTTCTTGATCGTGTTCTATACTGCCTTCAGCCAGAGTACTCAACACAGCTATTGCTTTTCTTGTTCCCCGTTCTTTTGTGAAACCAAACTGGTCCTGTCGAATTACATCCTTCATTTTGTTTTCAGATCTCTTGTTCAGTATTTTAAGTAATATCTTTCAGACATGTGTTATCAAGCTAATCGTTCTGTGGTCTTCACATTTCTTAGCTGCTGATTTCTTTTCCATTGGTACCATAACTATTTTTAAAAAGTCTTGCGGCCATGTTCCTTCTACGTAGATCTGTTGACACAATAGTACTACTTCAAACAATGCATTACTTTTTAACATCTTCAACATTTCTGCTGGGATATTGTCTATTCCCTCTGCTTTACCAACTTTTAGTTCTTTGATCGCTTCAAGAACTTCGCTTCTCATTATGTCCGGCCCAATGTCATCCTAGTTACTAACTTCGAACTCTGGTTTTAAGGGTAGTTCTGTTGGTCTTCCATCCTTATTATACAGCATTTCAACATACTCTTTCCACCTATTTTTAATGTCGACTGGATCTTTTAACATTTCTCCATCTTTACTTTTTATCCCTCGCTGTATCTTGCTACTTCTCTTACCGAATGTTAGTTCCTTGACTTTCTTGTAGACTTGATCAGCTCTTCCCTTCTCAACAAGCCTCTCAATTTCTCTGCACTCCTCTTTCCAACATTTTTCTCTTGCCCTGTCTGTTTTTCTCCTCAGGTCATTGTTCAGCTCTCGGTATTTCCTTCTTCCCTCTTCAGTGTTGATATTCTTTTCGCTCATCCATAGCTTTTATCATTTCTTCTGTCACCCAAGGTTTTTTAATTCTCTTCGATTGTGTCTTGTCAACAGCGTTTTCAGCTCCTTTGTTCATTGGGTTCCTTAGTCTCATCCACCTTTCGTTCACGGATGTTACAATGTCACTATTTCTCACAAGTTCATTGTTGGTTTCATTGGTAAACTCCTCTCCATTTTCAGTGTTGAGCAGTTCTCTGTTCCATTTTAGGAATGGTTTTGCTTTGGCTACCTTTTTGAGTTTGAGGTTTACTTTCATCAAAACAAGAGAATGGTCAGAATATACATCTGCCCTGGATAAGAGCATGAATTCTTTACACTGGTTTTATATCGCTTTCCAACAATAATGTAGTCCAGTTGCATCCTTTGTATGTCTCCAGGTGGCTTCCATGTGCGCGGCCTTTTCTCATGGTTTTTAAATAACGTATTTGTAATGCACAAGTTGTTTCTTACACAAAAATCAACTAACATCTCTCCCCTGATGTTCCTTCTTCCGAGCCGATACTTTCCAGCCACATTCAATTCCTTCTCATCTCCAACAACAGCATTCATATCACCCGTTATTACTATGTAATCTTTACTCTTACAATGTTATATTTTTTCTTGGATTTTGCTATACAAGTCATCCACTTCCTCATCTGCATGAGTAATTGTTGGCATATACACAACTAAAATTACAATGTCTACTGGCTTTCCCTTCAATCTTACCACCATCAGTCTGTCACTACAACAATCAACCTCTATTACAGCTTCACTAGTCTTTTTGTCAAGCATTAGTGCCACTCCATGTTCAGCTTTATCCCTCCCAAAAATATCATCTTGAAGTTACCACAATTCCTTTCACCCTGACCTTTCCATCTTATTTCTGTCATTCCCAAGATATTAACCTTGTACCTTTCCATTTCTCTGAGTACATTTTCTAGCTTCTCTGGTCTTACTAATGACCTCACATTCCATATACCTATCTTCAATAGATTGTAAGGATTTCACATGATTACGGCCTGGGAAGCCTTACATCCTCCCCTGCCGGACGCGACACCCTCACGTAGAGGCGCCCCGTTAACGTCGTTGTCTCGAATATCAAGATTATGTGATGTCATGTGTGTGTGTGTGGCGAATGCCTTGGAAAATTTAATGAAGGTAGTTTTCCGTTGCCTTCCTTCATCCCAGATCCACCTAACTGGGGCATGGTCCTACTAACTCGGACCAGTGGACTCCTGCCGTTGTCATCATAAGGAGGATCATCCGCCCGCAGCCACCATCCACTACTGCTGCTGCCCAGTAGTTTAAAGGGGTAATCTTTAAACCATTCCCAAGTGTGTAACTTGGTACTAGCCTTAAACGACCAGATGTGGCAAAGAAACCTAAGAGGAGCTGTTATCAAGAAGGGGTCAGAGGAGTTGCGCTGTTTAACAACCGAAGTTGCTATGAACTCACAAGCCTTCTAGCATCTACTGACAAGAGTTCCACCAAAGTTTCACCACATCTGGGGCTATGGTAGGCGCCGATTTCCAGGTCGGTATTCGCAAACGGATGTTTACACCATACGCCATATTCCACGATATAAAACAAAAAATGTCACAACATTTGATCAATAAGACCAGATATGAAAGATAACTTTAGTCCAGATTAAGCATAAGTATGTGTTAAGTGACAAATAAAATTAAGTTTACTTATTATAGTTTCATATGTTCTGGATGGAAAACGGGATAACTTCTCAAAAATCAAAATTTCGACATCAGGTTGGAAATGGGAATGCATATAAATTGTAGGGTGAAACTTTCCTTGTGTGTAACATCAGTGGTGACGCTGTGGCAAAAAGACCTTCTTGGACCTCATGAAGTTGAAAATATCAAAAGGGACTCAATTGCTTTATGTAGTCCAGGGTATTATGCCGAGTGTTACTTTTCCTTGGAGTATTGGACACAGAGGGCATTGAGGGCAAGAAAGTGGAAAAGAAGCCTTGTTTAAATATCCAAATTAAACCAATCTCACTAAAGGCAATTGCTACCCACAGCTAGTGTCATTCCATCAGTTTTGAAGTAAAAGATTTTACTTTATCATATCAATCTTTTCGGGTACCATGGGACTTTGATAGAGATTGGTTTTCATTTTTATTTTTGAAATAAATGTTTAATATTACACCTAAGGTCTGTGTCATTTTGATTGATAACTTATTTGCTTGTACCTTATAGTCCAAACCACAGTAATACGAAAATACCAATGGATATCCATTTGGTCATTGAAAAATAATATTCAATATTTTTCAATTTGGACATCTTATTCAATACATATATATATATAACAAATCTCATTTTGGTCAAAATAAACATTGCTTTGATTGTGCATTACAAGTTTCTTATTACAGATTTGTTGGTTAAAATGGAAGTTTAAAGTTACTAGCTCACAGTAATACTCATTTTATCTGTTTAAAAAATCGGATGATACTTTTTCTTTCTTCGATATAAGCAAGAAAAGAAAACCTGAGACCCTAGTAACAATGAAAGTAATAGCAATCGAACAGCATCTGACATGACGTTACAATTAAAAAGCCATAATTTTCGGGTTTTTAGCACTGCTGTATCTGGAATCGTCCATTATTTTTTCAGTAGAACAATTTATTGTTTACTTGGTCATTCATTGATGTTACCCCTGATAAAAACTCTATGTACGAAAGACTTGAACAGAGGCGACAGACTTTAGGAAAGACAGCTTAGAGGTAAATAATACACCATAGACAGAAGGACATAATACCACCTTCTAAAGTCCCCCTCCTTGTAGGGACTTTTTTACTCCAAAAGAGTACTTCCTCCTGATTGGCCGAAAACCAGTGGCCAAGGAGACAATATTAACTAATCAAGGAGGCAAAGGTCTGAAGCTCAAGGCCAAACAATTAAAAGGCTTTAAAGAGTTTTAATATTTTAATTTTTACTACCAAGGTGAGTGATATACTACCAGAGTAAATGAAAAAAATTCTCATCCAAAATCTACTTAATTTCTTCTTGTAACTTTCACGAGACATTCTGTTTATCGGGACTCAGGTATATTTTACTGTAGCTGCACAGTAGGTATAGTTCTCAACACTAAATTGGTGAACTTTATTTGCACTTTAGTAGGGGAAGCTATGATTCTAAGATACTAATCCGGTCCTCACTCTAATTTTTTACATTTCTGCTAAATTGCTTTGCAACTTAAGCTAAGCCATTTACTAACACCTCTTTTCCAGTCATATTTTGTACTTCTTCAGCTAATTTTAAAAGTTATAGGCTGTAGCAAAGATAATATTTAACACAATCCAAAATTAATTGCATGATTAATGTAGAATGCTGTCCAACATGTTTGTGAGTCTGGGACAATCTATCAAAGAACGATAAGGAATAAAGTGCATTCTAGAAATTCTTGGCTTGTTGCTCCTAATCAGGGGAGCAACAAGCCATTGCTGCTCACCTGATTAGAAAACAAGATTAGGATATTCTGTTTAGTGTAATATAAAACTTAAGAATTGGCAATGGTTGCCAAGAAAATGATACAACAGACACAATCAAACTCTACTTCAATAACAGACGTTATCAGGTTGTATTGAATATACCATGTTAGTTGACAAAGAGATAAAAGAATTTCAATTTCAATGTTTAAATACAACATGGAACATTTTCTGTATAAAATGCCCAAAATTCAGATCTCTCCCTACAATGGCTTTTAGATATGGAAACAATAGACTCGATCACCTAGCAACATTGCTTAAGTTTCATTGGAAAACAAAAAAACCAAAGCAATCGTGAAACATAATATGGGGCCTGATCTCAGTAGGACTAGACTTAGCGATTAATTATTAATGAAGACCACGCTGTCTCGATAGCTTGAATCTTAAAAGTTTTCCAAAGATAACCGAATTGATATTCAAAGTGATATAGAATTTTGATAATTTTTACAAAGAATGGAAAAATAGGAGGGAAAATGCTTGCATATTGTTCTTTAATGTTTTAATATTGTAGTTCAAAACATTCTTTATTCGAATGAGGACTCCTGGCAATGCTTCTAAGGGTTATCCAATATTACTGGAGCCTTCACTTGTCTCTCATTGCTGCAATGATTCCGTTGGGCAAGGCACAAGGTGGGTTTGTTCAAACACACTCAAATGCTGGGATTTTTTTCTTATAAAGTATTAATATCACCTGTCTGAAATGGGAATTAATATGTTTTATTTTAGAATTGTAAATTGAATGAGGTATTGCTCCTATGGTTCATGAACTTCGCTGCACATCACTGAACTGAATCTACAACTTTTGCCTAAGAAATAGTATGTGAAATAGTAAATGTTAAAAACAGTTTTGATAAGAAGTACTAAGAAGCAGATTAAAACGTTATATTTTAAAAGCATCAGTTATTTGTAAGAGTTTTTCAGTAATCAGGATTATTATGCTAGAGATAAGCAAGCATTAAAATATTTAAGAAAAGAGCAATAATAAATACAGAATGATTATACCTGGTACCAATTCAAAGGCTCACCTGTAATGTTGTATAAAATACAAATGGATCCAATTTTGGATTGAGATCAGAAGCAATCTACTTGTGATTTTGTAATAAATTTTTCTTTACATCCTTCTTTTAAGCTAAAAGGCTTCTTCCACGCACTACCAGGGGGTTTGTAGATACCTCAGATCAAAGTGCAGTGTTAAATAAAAGTTCCATCTTGAGGAGTTAAATTATTTGAAGAGTTTCTTTCGAACGAACAAATGTAAAGTGCAAGATTAATTTCACAACAAATTGTATTAAATGCATTATCCAGCACTTTGATACTGGTAAGTTTAAGCTGTAAGATAGAATGTGTACAACCATAGAGGAATTTCAATGAATGTTGCACATACACTTTTTCTAAGCATTGCAGTCGCTTCACATTTTTCATGTAATGCTTATTAGATTTTTTTTGCTTCTTTAGAGAGTTTGCCATGGGATCTGCCCAGTGTATTATTTTTAAAAAGCTTATAAATGTTTTGCTCCAGTGTTAGCTTTCTCAAGTAAGATTTCCAGGGCCGAGTTTAATTTAAGTCTTCTTTTAAGTTTGAAAAAGTTTGTGAAAAAAAAGGGAAGTAAAAATAATAAAACTGGATCTCTGTTAAAGATATGTTAGTAAAGCTTAAAGTAATGAAACTTAAATATTTTTTTTCTCGAAAAAGGTAAAGTTTGGGTGAAGAAAAAAACTCACTATTGTCTCTGTCAAGAAATCACACAATGTTCCATCGTCTTCCTGTTCCTTCTATAGTGTACAGACTGCGTCGACAATAATGATATACAAATGAGATGCAGCTGAAAAATATTGGGTTTACATAAATGTTGTCTATTGTAACTTAATATTTGTTGCTGCACAGAACAATATATTTTTCAAGGGTTGTAAAATGGTATTTCCAAAATTCCAAAAGCATTGTATGAAGTCCCCTTCTTACAACTCAACGAGAAAAGAAAAATTTGATCATGGTTAAATATTTGGTAATGTGGTATTAATGTGATAGCGATAAAAGTTAAACCTAAATAAATATAAAATAGAATAAACGTTGCCTTAACATAAAGAAAGCCTACTTCAGTACTCTATCGTCAAAGAACGTTAATCTGTCAGCTGAGTTTCACTTCTTTCAGTTTTAACATTGGAGTACTTCCCCGAATGATAGAGACAAATAGAGAGCAGAAAAGGCAATAAAGATCCCTAAATAAACAGCAAAAGTATAGTAACATTTAATGAATGAAGATGAGAAAAGAAAAATTCTCAAAAATGAAAGAACAACAAACATTTTCTTGCAATGAAACTGAAAGCCGTGTAAGCAGGTGATATGGGGGGAAGGGGGTGGGTGGGTAGAGAAGAGAAAAAGAAGGGCTTTATGTGGGATAAATTAGAAAGCAAATTAGGGTAAAAAATGCTGATGTCTTTTAGAAGTTGGATGAGAAAGTAATGTTTAACATTTTGACAGAATGTACCTACCTGTATATTACAATGCATTCGATGATGGTCATTTAGGGAAAGGTAAATGTGCCTTGCAACAAATTACTACTTTTTATTTAATAAACCTTTCAAGCATCAAGGTTAAAAATTATTTTCCTAGCTAACTGTTTTTATAATTTTGTGCATGCTTAGGCCACAATTGTAGTATTATAATTATCTATATTAGCATTTAAATTAATAAGTATTGATTGTTGTTGAATAGTGGGATGCAGACTTGCTCTATACACAACCAAGTTTTCTTGTCTAAATTGAGCCTGGATTTGTTTTATGTTTACATATTTAGTATGATTTGTTTTGTTACGAAGTGGATATTCGATTGAACTTTGTTTTCTGTAGTTGTTCTTTGAATATTTTAATATATTTTCTTCTGTTAGCTTTGGGAAGTTAAAAAACTTTCCGCTGATGGTCAAAGAAATAATACTGAATCTGCTATCAACACACACAATGCATTAAATGCTCCAGTGAGAAACTATGATGAAACATATTATAAATGAAACTTGCTTTAAGCAATGGACTTGAGCAATATCTCTGTTAAAATGCCGTTGGTGAGGTTCCCTATAACCTTAGACATAAAATCCTCGCTGACCACAATTTGTCAAAAAAAATTTGTCACAATTTCTCACAATTTGTCACAATTTGTTAAAAAAAAATTCTTTCCCTGCAATTTTAGTTCAATGTGGTGTTTTTCAGTGGCTTTTCTTCCGATGATGTACATGACTAGGTATTTAATCACCTCCAGTGACATTTGTTTGTCAGCGATGCTGCATTTATGACAAGTAGGAGGTGAAAAACCTCTCCCGTTTCAAATTTTCATGCTTCATTTCAGATGAAATACTACATCGTTACAACATGCTATTTTTGCCAAATATCTACCTTTCCTAACATCCTGCATCTTGTAGACCTTCTGGCCAAGATACATTTCTTTTTGAAACTAAAGGTATAATGTTTGTACAAATCATCATCACCAAACTGAAGGATCATTATCATGATCAGCCGCGGCATGACCAACAATTCTTCTCCACTTTTCCCGGTCTCTTGAGATATTCAGCATCTGAGCCACCGTTATTCCAGTCATCTATTTGATGTTATCAGCTGTTGTTGTCTTCTGTCTTCCTCTTCTTCTACTTCCTTCTACCTTTCCTGTTTGTACAAATATATTGTTTAAATATGTAGCTGAATTTCTCTGGTACTAAAAAGCAAACGCATGTCACAACTATCATGGTGTCCATAATTACAGTGTCTATAAAAGACCTTAGGTCCTATGAGTATGGTAGTTTTTCTTGGAGGAGATTCTTAACTCAGGCTTCACACCTGTATCAACGATATTACAAGAAAATTTTTTATGTGACAAAGAAAAAGACGTTTGCAGTACAAATGTGGTAATATCTATTTACTGTCTTTTCCCAATAACAATTTTTGTTTAATGTTGCTTCATGTTGGGCTTTAGCAACTCTGCTTTTTATAACCCATTTATGGCATCATCTAAGGGCTATTGCGTGAGAATGGCTATAATTTCTTACTCCTCATTCTTTGTCTTGGGTTTCTGTACATCACTCAAAACATATTTTGTAAAACTTTTCAAATGTATCGTAAAATATTAGTGACAATTGGTGTTAGAAGGAATAAATTCAAACCATATTAAACACGAAGTCCTTGTAAGATTGTAAGCTCACCGTTAAAGTTCTTTCCTTTCCTGGAGAACAAGATGATTATACTATAGTCTTCCACAAAGGAAGATTATTACCTTTCTTAACAAGCTAATTGTATTAAGATAGCAATAGAAATAGAATTCGTTTTTACTGAAAAAAGTGGTTATCCCTATAATTATATTAAAAAACTGCTAATTTTTTCCAGTAACTTTTGCTTTTGCCACTGCTTCCGCACAGAAAAGAAAATGATTTCGTCTTTTTAAACCTGAAAATCCCTGAAAATAACAATTTAAAAATCTAATCTATGCTGTTGTGATATCTTGGGACACAAGAATATTGGTTCAGAACCTCTCTGTTGTAATAGGAATTGGTGGTTTCTGGAAGAGGATTGTACAAATCATCTCTGCCAAGGCCTCAAATCTATGACGATGAAAAAGTATAGTTTTCGTTGGAGTTGCATTAGTCAGGGCTCATGGTTGACCTTGGTATTTACAAACTCTCTTTATTAGGATATCCTTTGAATTATACAAGTGACCACAAACCAGATTAAATACTTATGTGCATGTTGTGCTTTCAATCAACCTCAACAGCATTAAAAAAAGGCACAGAAATTGGAATGAAATAGAAAAAACGAAAAAAACTAAAATTTGATCAAGGAACTTTTGGAATTGTTCCTGCTATGAAGGTATGGGTTGCCAATTAAATTTTTGAACAACGTCATTAGAAATAATAAACTGAGAAGAGAGAGGAGAAATTTGGCCAACATAAGCTGATATCGATATTCTAAATCCTGTTACTTAAAGAAAAATATCATTACGGTCAGTACAATACCGTTGCTACTCTCTATATTTCAAGGTTCTACTAAAATACCTTTTTAGAAGACTTGCCATTATTATGGAATTAAAAGGGTCAGGCTACATAAGGTAATAATACAGTTCGTCTCATATTCACATTTATTATTTCTGTATATTACCTTTAACGCAGGTCTTAGTATAAATTCCTGCTTCTCTGCAGATACTTACTTTGTCAAACAAAAACTTATTATTCCCATTACCCTAATTTGGCTTTTTAAGTTACTTTGAATGAGTGGAATGAATCATTCTCTGCTTATAAAGACATGCGTCTTTTGTACTTGAGCTGAAATGATTGTTTGCTGTTGTGTACGCGTGGTGAGTTATTTTTTATGCACTGGAAACGTCTTTTCTACAAATAAACTGGTTTTTCCTGACATTTTGAAATAGTTTACTGATGGCGTCATACAAACACTTGAGGACAGAATAGTATGCTGCCTTTTATAAAGGCAGAATGGGCAAAAGAAGGAAATATTCTTGGGTTTGAGGCAGAAAACAGGGTATCTTCGTGTTTAGATTAACTTAAAAGACAATATTTCAAGAATATGTTCAATAAAAATGAAGCTTTCGAGTACATAGAGACCGAATTGGGAACTTAGGTCAAACAGGTCGCTTGGAAGAAAAGCTGAGAGTGCTAGACATAGACAGTGAATTAAAATCGATAGGAGCTACTGAAGCTATCTGAATCAATCTCTTAACATCTTCTTGTGGTAAAATTTGTGCGAATTTGTGAGCAGAGCCAAATAGAAAGTATAGTTTAGCTCCACAAAGTTAAATACACTATAGTACCTCTTTAAGTATTTATGAACTGGTATACATAGTATTCTTTCATTAGATGACATGTTCAAAATTATCTCCTTTTTATTTATTTGGCATTCCTCAGTACATAGTTAATGTAAATTTTGGGCGTCTAAATATGGGCATGCAATTCCACGGGGAAAACATGATGACCCTTGCAGTTGTCTTTTGCCACCGAGAAACAATATTCTAAAAAATACTCTCCCAGTCTTCTGCTTTTGCTCAACATCTTACAATGGAATCAATCTATAGGTTACATTCCTTGTAAAATTCATGTAAAACCTTAGGTTTTTTGTCTTTTTTTAGGAAGAAGATCAACCTATTTGTCAATATTCTGCAAGCCATCAAAGATAGAGATAGTCTGATTAATATAAATTTATTTTTGTTTTTTCACAGATTTGGCAAATGAATCCAACAGAGAGGTAGGTGAAGGTGGGCATATTACAAATGGGAAGTTGCAACAGCTTCTTCATAGTAGAGTACGTGGGGTTGCAAATACCGAAGGATACATCAGGAGATTTTCAAGCTCTTGGAAAGGTTATGCTAAAGCTAATGATATTAATAGACGAGAGAAATTACGCAAAGCTCTTAAAGGAGCTCTTGATTCAATAGAGGGACACCGTCGAAAAACTGTACCAAATTTCAATCATGATTCAGTTTTGAAAATTCAAAAAGCAGCAGAGCTTTTGAAAGAGTTCAAAAAGATGTACAAATTATCTCACAGCATGATTAATACATGGAAGACTTACCAAAAGGCCAGAAAAAATCTTTTAAACATATCTTCTACGGAAGGTGGAGAGGAGATATTTAATAAGTATGTAGCAATACGAAAGGAGTTCTTAAATACTTACGGAAACATGACTAAAAAAAGTGTAATTCCATCTTTCCCCAAAGATAAACACTTTGCTCAACATTTTAGTAGCAGTAGTCCAAATTTAAATAAAAAGTATTTTATGTTGAATGACAATGGACAATACGAAATAAAGCTTTTTCACGGTATACCAGGGCTGAAAACTATTAAAAAGAAACAGCAGAAAAATTACAGAAATTTGAAATACTCTCAGAAAAAAAGAAATAAAATCGATAAGCCAATTAGTGTAGTAGATGATTCTGACTTAGATCAAATACCGAATTTGAAAACAAACACTGTTAATGGTAGCTTACGAAGAGCATTGAAAATGTCTAATTCCATCGCAGTACCTTTTTCTGATTCTGCTCGAGCAGCATTTAAAAAAGCAAAAGGGATAATAGCAGCTTTTCTGAACAGAAAAGAAAGTTACACAGATACAGAGACCCATAAAAAATCTGTGGTACAACATCTGGGGAATCATGACTTGACCAGGAATGATTCACAGAAAAGTTTAGGACTTTCAAGTGTTATTACAGAGTCTGGGTCTTCAAAAATTCGTCATATTCCTCGGAATGCATCATCCCATGTTTTGTCCGTTATGGCTTCTTTGGTCGAGGAAAATGAATCTACAAGTAGGACAACAGGACATACTATACCTAAAAACAAAACTGGTCATTTAATAAACAGTTTTCAAACGAGCCATCCAGTGATATCCGGTGCCACATTTATAAAAAGAGCACCAAAGTCCCCAATAAATTATTCAAAGACTAATACAAGTGAAATAAATGCAACAAAACATGCTAGTAATAGCTTTGAGTTTTTAATGAAGAATGCCAGTTATATCAACCAGGCTTTTTTTCGTCCGAAAAAGGAGGATTACAGATCCTCTAAAGTTAAACAAATAGTAATCCCTGCTAACGCAGAACGAAGAGACAAATTTCCAAAAGATGACTTTTATCTAACCGAAGCACAGAAGCAAGAAGCCAGAAAAGTCCCAATTTTGAAACTGTCAGATATGAAACTTCTCGAGAGTGGGAAGTACAAAAGCTTGTTTCATTTCCAAAACAGCAGTGATCCTTTTATTGTCAAAACTAGCATTGAGCGTCAGATAGAGACTATCAAGCGTTTAAAAGAAGCAAATGAAGCTAAAAAGCGATTTGAAATGGCAAAAAAGGAGTTCAATAACAAAATGCACGACTTGTACAGTATGACAAACTTAATAAAGCAGGATAACGTTTCGGTAAGGAATTTATCAACTAGAACAAAAGGTGAAGAATTTCCAAGAGACCAAGTAAGCACAGGAGATAGTCATCCAGGTATAGCACTTTCTGGGCTCCGTAGCAAAAATGTTGAGTTTTCTCAGTACCAGTCAGACGATGATAATGATCATCGTGGATTTACCCTTGGTATGCTTGATAGAACGGCTGGTACAAATCAGGAACACGAGATTCAACTACCTGATGAAAACAAAAATGACCTCGGAAAAGTCTACGAAGTAGATTTACCTAAAGAACTTGCTCTAGATGATGACCATGATGTTCCTGAGAAGTTAAGCGATGAGAGCAGTAGTGATGAAGATACTATAAAAGCATTAACGGATGCCATTAAACAAGACTTAAAAGAGCTTAAGAATAACGAAGCCCAGGACAACATTAAAACACAGCCGTCCGAAGAGAAATTGTCAATAGGGACCCTTATTAAGCAGTTTTCAAAAGAGGATAAAACAAACACTTTTGTAGAGAAACCAACAAGACAAGTGATGACAGCAATGCCTTCTGAAAAACCCCAAAATGTACCAATACTAAATATTGAAAAAGAGGAACCTAACGGCGATGATGCTTTTAAAGAGGTCGAAGACTATTTGTCCAAGGCCTTGGATGATATTGCTAAACAAGCAGGTAGTGAAACTAAAAGCAACCAGGAGATTAACAAACCCACAAGTAAGCTGAAGGTGATCCAACCAATAACTGATAATAGCATCCAAATAAACAGTAGTATTGTAGAAGCTATAGCGTCGCAGAGTAATAAGGATGAAAAGGATAGCATGAAGACGACAAAAGAATCTACTGAAAGAGAGAGTAAAGCAGTAAAAGACAAAGAAACAGAGAATGGGATAAAGGAAAGAGAAACCGATGAGTCAAAGACCAACCAAGCTGTCAAGGAAAATATTAAAATTGAAAAACAAACCGTATCAGAAGAGAAGGTGCCCAATCAACCTAGTGTTGACAAAGATCGTGAAACTAAAAGCCCACTTGAGGTCAAAGGAAAAGAAACATACGATAAAGTGACCGCCGAAAAACAAGAAGCAGACAAAGAGACAAAAGAAAAGCTCTTAGAAAGGGTAATGGAGAAAATGGCAGAGCATGCCAAAGATCCAACCAATATCCATCCACTTACATCAACTACGGCCGTCACCAAGGGCACTGAAAGCAAACCAAGTAATCAGGAAGCAGCAGATGCTCTTTCTAATCCAATGCCTCAAAAAGTGGATGGTCACATCCCCACGCCTAATGACGACCATATTGTTAAACCTGACCCAAACGATGTACTGAAAGAGGATTTAGAAGCAATCAATGCAGATGATTCTCAAGGTAAAGAAAATACATTAAAAAAAGCACAAAAGCTCGAGGAAGAAGTAGCAAAGGCACAAGAAAAATTGTATAGTACAGAAAACAACGATGACCCATACAAAACAATAAATGAAGGTACTAAGCCCCTATTTGCTGGAAATGATCTTGATCCGGAAGAGAAAAAAGAAGCACAGGAAAGATTAAAGGAGACAGAGCTGGAAAGAGAAGAACAAGAAGGTAAGGTGACTCCACCTTCTTCCAAGAAAATTCACGATAGCGAGAAAATAATCAATAATAATAATAATAATAATGATAACAACAACGACAATAGTGATACCAATAAAAATTATCATCATCATCATCACCGACGTCATCGACATCACAGGCGACATCACCATTACTCGGAGGAGCCGAAAAACAACGAAGACGAGGACGAGGATGAGACTCGTGAAGAAGGGAGAGATGATATCAGAGAGGATTCTGAAGATAATGGAAGAGCAAGTGAAAGAGAAGATAATTATGAAAATTACGATGATGATGACGACGATGACGACGATGACCATAATGCTGACGATGATGAAGATGATGATGATGACGATGACAGTGATGACGATGACGACAAGAAATCTCATGTTCGGCATTATCATCAACTTTTAAAACAAACCCCCAAAGTAACACTGATGAACGGACAAATGGACAGATACATGGTAAGTGACAAAAAAGCTGGGATCAGTCCATTGACAAATCAGATTTTGGATCGTACAACAATTCTTGGAAAAGCCTTTTTAGATAATTACAACAACCTACCCAGTAGTAACTATGCTTCTAATGTACAGACATTTTTAGACAGTTATGACAGATTGAACAATAGAAATTTTGTTCCTAGTGTACCACAGTTACTTCATTTGAAACACAACATATATAAGAATAACATTAAGTGGAAAAAACAATCTAAAAATAGAAACTACGCTGTGAGTGATGATAAGTATGGGAATAAACAGCATTACTTGGAGAAGAACAGAAACAGAGATTTCACGTTTAGCACGTTTCAAGCTGTGGAACCAATTCGAGATCACGAAGGCAGTATGAAAGATACTAGTGTCAGCTCAGACAGTCCTGCAAGGGAAGAGCTTGAAGATTCTAAAAGATCTTTGGTACCAAAAAAGTTAAAAATAAACGAGGGACGGCCTTAATACGATAGTTTTGGATGAAAAGACAGTTTTCGCTAACAAGGGAGTTATAAAAACGATTCTTGTTACAAGGGACTTAAAACATTTCAAAATCATCCATACTCTTGTCTAAATAAGACTTATAACAAGACAAAGCCATTTCTGAAATATGTTAGTTTGCACGACCAGGAAGCAAAAATATACCTCTGAATAAGATAAAAGATTTTATTTTTGCCACTATTTTTGAACAGATATAAATATATATATATGTAAATATTTATATGTATGTATATGTATATAGATACATATACATAGATTTTTAGTTTTCATCTTATTTGACAAAAAACGAGTGTAACAGTAAGCACAATCCATTTGTTATGAATTAACGTCAAATTACAAAGCTGCTAGTGAGGAATAAGTACAACCAAGGTTAATATTCTTCGTCAACCTAAGTAGTGTTCATGACTATTTTACACGAAACTGTATTTTCAAGACTGGCAAAAAAATATTTAACAAATGCTAGTTGATCTCTACTGTTTTTATAAGAGGTCAAGTTTTTACAACATCTAGAAACTGAAATTTGAGAAATAATTTGAAAATAATTTCCAAATATATTTTATTTGCATTTTGGCAATAAAATTTTATAAAAATCTTGTATTCTAATGTCATGTGTGTTATTGGTTCAATAAAATGACCAACACAGAAAAATGAGGTATTTTCAAATGGTTAATTAACAAAAATTGGAGATTAGAATGAAAATAGTATTTGTCAAAATTTAAGATGTCAAGACTCAGCACATAAGTATAACATTTATTAAAAATTATTATTATTATTATTATTATTATTATATTTTTTCAAGGTTAAGCTCTGACTGTGGGAATTGCCGTCATTACTTCAGTTTGGGTGAGTCGTAACAAATGACCAAAGGCTAAAAGGAACTCTCTCTCTCTCTCTCTCTCTCTCACACACACACACACACACAAACAGATATATATATATATATATATATATATATATATATATATATATATATATATATATATTAACACCTTCTTCAGGATCCTTGCAGTTCCTATCAACGCAGTCTTTTGTACTACTCCAACATCACCCGGTACTCCAAATCTCCAAATAGTTTANCACCACATAAATATAACATTTATAAAAAATTATTATTATTATTATTTGTATTATTATATTTTTTCTATGATGAGCGCTGTGTGTGTGAAATGCCGTCATATCTTCAGTTTGTGTGTGTCGTAACAAATAACCAAACACTAAAAGGATCACTCTCTCTCTCTCTCTCTCTCTCACACACACACACACACACAAACAGATATATATATATATATATATATATATATATATATATATATATATATATATATATATATAACACCTTCTTCAGGATCCTTGCAGTTCCTATCAACGCAGTCTTTTGTACTACTCCAACATCACCCGGTACTCCAAATCTCCAAATAGTTTAGTCCATCCATCAAATTCTTTTCTCACACTTCCAAGAGCACCTACAACCACAGAAACAATCTTCACCTTCCATAGTTGCCACCGTCTTCCAATGTCCCTTCCGCAAGTCCTGGTATATCTTCTGATCAACATTAGATATCACATTCTGTCTGAATTGGATGATTTATTGCTTATAACCTTTGCTCACTTTGTAATCACCCTCTGGTTTAGTTCTTCGATTACTGTTTTAAGCCCTTTTTTAGTACTTTATTACTTTGTTCCAAGTTCACTTTTGAATTCTCTTTGCAGCAGGTTGACCTCCTGTTTTAATCTTTTTTTAATCCCTGCGATTCTCAATTTTTATCTAGCTTCATATTTCTTCCGGTATGTGATTTTCTTCAAGCTTAGCTGTTCTGCAAGCCCCACATTAAATAATTCCTTTGTGTGATGTTGCAAGTTCTCATAAGCTTTGCATTGCTCCATTAACTTTCACTTTTACATCTTAAAGTCTTTTTCTCAACCTTCGTAAACGTTATTCCTACAGTTGTTCTTCCTACTGCAATTATTTCTTTCAGATGCTCAATAATCTGTTTCTGTTCTTAGTCAGATACAACCTCATTTCAGCTTCATTTATCTCACGTCTTAATACAATAACACTGTCTACCTGATTGTCACCCCCTCCCCCCTTTTGTTGTTTCTGGCCTTAGTTTTCTCATTCGAATTTTCAACGTGATCCTCATTCTCCAGACAACCATGCTCACTCTGTACTTCTTGTATTTTCCTTTTAATCATTTCCAACTAAAGTTCTGGTAGCCATCCATTCTCACTGATGGCCCTCGATTGGTCACAGACACGTTGTTCCGTTGAGTCAAACACCGCATTTAATTTGCATTCCCTAAACATTTTTTGTCTGTAGCCTCTGATGGTCCTTCATCCTTCATTAAGCTTCTTTATTCCATTTTATTCTGGCAGTGGTAAGATAACGACCAACCCCCTGCTGCTTGTTTGAGGAACAACTCCTGGACGAGGAGCCTTCACATGAAGTTCCAGCCCCGCTCATGGGTTTTTGCTTCTACTATTATTTGACATTTGGCACTCATATCAAGGTTTTGTGAATTTAAGGTTGCACAACCAATAGTGTTTTTTTCGAGACACAGTCACTAGGAGGGCTGTCAACCAAAACTAAAGAGTACCCCCTACCTGTGAGACGGACTAGCCCCCTCCGGATCTCAACCTGGTGCTGTATGGTCTGGGGGGAGCTATCAGGTACTATACCTTGCTCAAGGTTGACCTGGAGGTTATTGTGGCAAAGGGTAACCTCATTTTTCTATGTCGAAACTCCACAAGCGGATACATTTTACCGTCTTACCCTGGACGAACAAATTATTATTTTTGTTATTATTGTTATTATTATTATTATTATTACTATTGTAATTATTATTATCATTATTATTATTTTTTTATTATTATTATAAAGGTTCTTAAAAAATTAAAAACAAATCCTGTTGTAATTGCATGTATTGTTAAAAAGTTGTTATTTAGGAATAAAATATCATTTATGATCAGTAGTTGAAGCTAGAGTATTACTATCCTGATCTTATTAATAGGAAATTTAAGTGTGTGCATTTAAATTTCTGTTTATTTTTTTACATGAAATTGATAATGTGCCAGATTTAGTATTGTTTCATTTGACTAAATATCTTGCTTGTATTGTTGTTTAATACTGAGTTATATGGTTCTTTTTATACAAAGGTCTCCATACATGTTAAAACTACACTTCGTTAACAGTTGCTTCTTTTGACACCGAAATTTTCTCTAAGGTTGCATAAGAATAAACCTCATATGAAGGTGTATTATTGAACAAAATATTTTAGAGAAGGAAGGCCTACCACTCTTGGTTTGTAGTCATAGTAATAAAAATAACTAGAGCCATATCAGTATTATGCGTAATGGAAATAATTGTGATAGTGAATAAAACACTACATTATTTTTACTTAGATTAGCTGTAACAACGTGTTTTTGTGAACTTATAAAACTAAAATCTAGTTGACATAACGCAAGAACGCCTACCTTATCCTTATGGGTGGTTAGGCGGATGATACAGGGAAGCTCAGTTCTCAGTTACACGCAGTATAATATAGACTATGATAAGATGATTTTTTTGGTAGTATCTATATTGTTACTGTGTCAGTGTACTGGTTTCTTCTAATCTTTTAATTTTTTCCATTAGTTCTTTAAAATACCCTTAAAAATGGCTTTTCTTGGAAGTTTTCATAGGCTCATTTTGAGAATTTTTCTTCACTGGCATTTTAAGCTCCAGAGAAAAACAACGGGAAATGATTCCTTTTTATTGGTCAGGCAGCATTATATACTATCACTAGATCTTGATTAGTTATATGTGACATTATAGTATCTGAAAGAATCCGTCATTGTTGGTAATGTCACCCCATGGCAAGCTAGAGTTTTGAAAGACCTACTGACATTTAACCAATTGCATTATAGTGTATAAACGAGAAGATGGTCTGAATTTAAAGAACTTTAAAGAAACTAAATTTAGAGAAGTGTCAAACAGTTGTGCGATACTAATAATATAGTAGATGAATCACCCGACACTGCCTAGTTTTGAAATGCTTGTTGTTATTTGTTAATGTTAAAATTAATTTATAATTACCTTACTTTGTTTCCTTGCTTCATCGAGTCGCTTACGACTCCTAGAGATAAGCATGATCATTTGTCTTTATTTTTCCTGATCCAGTGCTGTAATTCTTAACTTGTCGAGATTCATTCCCTTCACCCTCTTAATACTGTCCATCGGAGTGCCTCGTTTTCTTCTTCCATTGCATATCTCTAGCATCATTGACTTTTCACTACTGTCAGTTGTTCTCATAATACCCAGAAGTACCTCAGCTTCTGCTTGGTAACTAAAACTTCCAGCGGATATGATGACTTCGCTTCCTCTAGCACACGTGCACTTGATCCTCCTCCACTCCATGATATGTTAAACATCTTCCTCCAACATCATCACTCAAAACTATCAACGAGGTTTCGCACAGTCCATGATTCACTACCATACATGACAATAGAAAACAAGAATTGTGGTGACTAGTTTCTACTTTTTTGTCAATGAGATGTTTTTTCTCCTTCCATACCTGTTTAAAACGCGTCGCAGTAGCTCTACTGCATTCTTCTCATTTTCTCTCTCTCAGAGTTTTTCACTCCGTTTTTTGACTTTCGTCAAGGTTCTTATCAGCCCATCAACATCGTTAGCAAGGAGTATTGTTTTTTATTATGAGCATGGCAAAGCTTGTTCATATTCTTGTCTCCGTTTCTTATCTCCCTTTCCATGTCGCTTAGGTTTGCTTTTCTCTTTATTTATTCACTGTATAAGTTAAACAGATGTGGGATAGGATCCATTCGTGGCATACACTCTTTCCAATTCTTAATGTTTTCGTGTCTCCATTTTCTGTTCTAACACTTGCTTCTTGGTTTAGCGATCATCTGAATTAGGTAGCTCAGTATACCCATTTCAAACATGGTGGTACACAAGGTGCTATGGTCCACAAAATACAATTCTCTACTGTAATAAAAAAAGCACATATACACAAGTTATTAAAACTCTTTTACTGCTTGCGTGATCCATCGGACGTTACATAAATAGTCTTGTGTTCCCCTTCCTCTGGTGAATTCTGCCTGTTCCTGAGGCATCCTGCGCTCCATCTGTGGTTGTAGTCGATGCTGAATGATCCTCAGTATTGTTTAGCTTGTTTGACTGATTAGAGCAATTCTGTGTTATTTAGGAGGATCCTCTTATCACCACGCCTTGAGATATGTTTGTAAATAGATTTCTTCCAATTTCTTAACTATATCTTANTGGTACACAAGGTGCTATGGTCCACAAAATACAATTCTCTACTGTAATAAAAAAAGCACATATACACAAGTTATTAAAACTCTTTTACTGCTTGCGTGATCCATCGGACGTTACATAAATAGTCTTGTGTTCCCCTTCCTCTGGTGAATTCTGCCTGTTCCTGAGGCATCCTGCGCTCCATCTGTGGTTGTAGTCGATGCTGAATGATCCTCAGTATTGTTTAGCTTGTTTGACTGATTAGAGCAATTCTGTGTTATTTAGGAGGATCCTCTTATCACCACGCCTTGAGATATGTTTGTAAATAGATTTCTTCCAATTTCTTAACTATATCTTAGTTTTCCTATATGTTGACATGATGATGTTATGGTGTGTATACCCCTTCATCCAGTTCTTTCCACAGTTTAATAGGTATTTCAAGACCAGGTTATTTTCCTTTAGCTAGTTTTTAAAGGCTTGTCTTACTTCGTCTTTTGTGATATCTGGTTCATTGATGAAATCAACGTTTTTAATTGTGGTTGTTATTTTTTATCTTTTTAATATAAGTTCTCTGTATGTTCTATTCATTTTTCGTTGAGGTAATTATTGTCTACCAGACCCTTTCTAGCTTTATCCTTGAGGCCTCCCAACCTTGAGTTACAGTCTCTTGTTAGTTTTCTTGTTTCTTGAACAGGCCTCTTGTTCTGCCTTGTTGATAATCTTTCTCTGTCTACAAAGACAAGAAACACTACTTTGTCTATATTTTATATTTATAGAATATTTAAATAAACATGACATTTCTTTATTCCTGACTTAAAGGAAAGAAATAAACCTAGTCTGGTCTTGCAATGTCAAATTTTAATCTATTACTAAAATTTCAAAACTAATAATATTTATCAGACGTAATCGAAATCTCACGAAGGAATTATTTTCTGGATAAGAATTTACAGAGTAAGGCTTGCATGATAGCCATTATTGTACCATCTAGTAATCATATTTACAGAGGGGTCGATATAAAAAATTTTGAAACCAACCTTAAATTTTAAAACCTCCGTAGAAGATGCCGGGTACACATGACAATCTTATCTAATTACCTCTAAATACCTCAGATAAGGAAGAATTTGTAAATTTATTATTATCTAACATGTAAATATTTTCTTTCTTGTCAGTTGAAATAACAAATAAAAAAAACAAGAGTAAATATTTGCAAATGGTTTTAGGTGTGTAAAAATGTATATTTTTTGAACTTTTACTTATTTTTAGAAGTTATTGCATATGGAAGATAATCCGCTTTAAGGGGTATTTTCTTTTGTAACCAAAGTTGAAACCCATAAAAAATACAGTTAGATTTGATGGTCATACGGTTTTTACTCATTTCAGTCCTCCTCATATATTAATGTTATAATAAAGAGGAGTGTACAAATCAACACATTTCAATCTATCAAATTCGATACGGAATTTTTGTATGAAAAACCAAAACTTGAAAATTTAGCACAGTGACAAATTCTCAATGAGGTTAAGGGAATAGATTCGAATGATTTTGGGCTTGCCGTAAGATGTACAGTCTCAGATGTATGGATTCTTTGTTAATGATCTATTCGTTCAAATCGTCTCCCCTTAACTCCAGTGCTGATCTTGTGATATGTAACGAACTGATTCAGTACTTTGGTTAAGATATGTATAGTCAATAGGCCTCCATGATCATCCTGGCACATTTGGATTGAGTTATGCATAAAGATACCTGCCCTTTTCATAAATTTCTACCTCTCATGTCTATATATTAGGATTTATTTGGTTAGTGTTGTACAATTTCAGTTTAGTTCTTTTGGTATATGGCTTTAAAATCTAGATTTTTTTAGTCTGCCAAAAGTGAACGTAGCTCTTTGCAGCTTGTTACACATTACTATTTCGTTAACTCTTTCGTACTAAATATTGGTCATAAGTAAACAAAATCACTGAGCTTCTATACATCGTTTCCAAATTTAAACTTTTCCTTTTCATCTTCCACTCAATTAATCTCGCAGACGTTTGTTCCATTTCTGTTAATTTTCATAGTAAATCTCTTGCCGTGCCAGAACATTTATTATTTTTTCTAAATCTGGTGGAGTGTTATCAAGATAAAAGTGAAGTCTAATCCCTTGCCTAATTTTTCGTGCAGAATCAGTATTTCTTTGCTCAGGTTGTTTTCAGCGCACTAGATTGTTAATTGGAAGAAAATTTAGACATAACATGACCTTGCTTTACGCTTGTTTTAACATTAAACCAGTCTGACAATCACGCAGCAGAGCCTGTTCTGTGTCCTTACTATGAATCTTTATTACTATGAATCTTCATTAATCTTTTAAATCTTCTTGCAGAGTACATTTTACGAATTCCACTAAGTCGTCTTTTTAAAACGAGTCAAAAGCTTTGTTTTCAAATTGAAGTGATTATCCAAGGCTTGCCTGTTGTTTACTTGCTTTCGAATTGTGTGTAACATTAAAGTCTGTAAGTGAAAGCTTCTTCCTTTCAAAATTGCTGCATGTTCTGCTCTTGAAGAAATACTTGAAAAATACAATCTTTATTCAGGATAATATTAATAAACTACAGTACAGAAGCTGCTATCAAGAGAAGCTCTCTTTTAAAGTCTGAGTGATTGTCTGATCTAAATCTAACCGTTTAATAGTTGTTATATGATAGTATGTGATTATATAGTACAATATGATGCAAAATGTTACTTAACAGTTAATCAGTCAATAAAGTTATATTTGAATCCATGATTGAAAGGAAGGTAAAATTCTTCTGTCTCAAAATTTGTTGACAAGGGATTGTCTATCTTTACAACTTCTTCTTTATCTTTATTTCCTTTCGAAAATTTTTGCCTATTCGGGGTCGCTACAGCGGTATATTTTTATTCATTTGGCTCTATTGCCAGCGTCCCCGCCGACAACTCTGCTATTAGTAGATCGACCTTGATGGAAACTGAGAATCTTCTTTTCGGACTTCCTCGCTTCCTTTTTCCTGGTNATCCTTTTATTTTCCCAGTCAAAGGTGTGATTCTTAGAGTCACCTTTTTGAACAGCTCTCTTGTGTTCTTTCTTTCTTTGACCCAAGGAACGCTTTGATTCGCCAATGTAGGAGGCAGGAATGTAGTTCACAGACATTATAGTCTGTGAACTACATTTGGATTTAGTTTCCAAGTTTAATTGAAAATCTATTGTCAACTCCATTAGGCAGAGTTATTTATTAATTGATTACGAGAAACAGATAGAGGTGGAAAATGTCGCCTGTGATGGTAAAAGGTGAGGAAAGCCCAGGTAGATCAGCATATGTTGAAGACTAGTCAAAGGCTTTCAGGGTGTTTGCTGCAGTGCTGAATTTTGGTACCAGCAATAACGGCCTTGGTCAGGTGTTTTGTTATAGCCAGCTACTACACGAAAAAGAGTTTAACGTGAGAGACAAACGAAACAGCCAGGAGATTGACTAAAATTCCATTTGTGATTATTTTTCCATTATTAATAAAAAAAGTTAAAAATAATATTACCAGGAAATGGATGTTCACACTTAAAGTGTGGAATATGTCCGAGTGAGCAAGCGAGCATCATCCAAAAGACAAATGTACTATAATGTAATGTTCTGCATTTTCACACTTAGGGAGTAATAATAGCTAAAATGACTTATAATAAATTGCTAAATTGAGACGAAGTCACTCATTAACAAAAGAGAAAATATAGAATTTAAATGCATTTCCAAAGCTGAATTTACTGGGTCGAGGAACTTCCTTAGGGTGGAAATTACATGGCCTAACTGTACAGTACATAAGCAAATTTTGACTGTTGGAAGGAGTCCTAGCGAGCAAAGCGAGTGAGGACTAAATACACAGGTATACAGCCAAAATGTATCTTGAATGAAAAACACTTTTTCTGGGTTATTTTTCGGCGCTGATACCAAAAATAATATATAAATTTTTTTATTGGCTCACATTTTTTCAGAATTTTTAATTTTTCTATTCTTTTTGAAAAAAATGCGTTTTTCAAGAAAAAAATAGCAAAGAAAGTTCAGAAGATTACGTTATCTAACTGAGAAGAAAGTATTACTTCAAAGTAGTCAGAAAACAAAGAAGCCCTAGCAGAGGTCTGGTTGTTTGCTCGGCGTGACAAAAGATGCGATTTTGGACTCATTTTCGGCTTTTATTTCAATAATAACTCCATCCAACGAACTAAATAAACATTGCTTCATGCTTAAAGTGGCTCTGAAACAGAAAGGAGTCAGTTCTGTAATTATATCAAGGCGCTATCATGCCGCGGGAATGTAGAAATAAGCCAGACAACTTCTGCTACATTTGTGGTCAGCTAGCATTTTTACCACAAAGACGCTCGCTAAACTCGCTCGTAGAGCTTATTATTTATACTTCAGATGTAAAGGTGGTGACAAAGGAAGGATGTAGGCACCACAAATGTGTTGCAACACATGTGCGGCAAAAATACGTTTGTAGGCCAACGGAAATAGACAATCTATGGGTTTTGCAGTTCCTATGATTTAGAGAGAACCGAAAAACCATGTTGATGACTGCCACTTCAGAATGCTTCCAGATGTCACAAAGGGCAGTACGCAAAAAAAGGAAGCCCAAATAGAATATCCATCTCTACCATCGGCTATTCGACCAGTACCTCACAATAACGAGCTTCCTGTTCCCAGATGGCCAGAAAACTTTAGTGAGTATTCTTTACATACAAACCCATTTTTCTAATTTAGATTTGACAAGCAACAACTGAAATTTAGCCACTGAAAAACACACTCCTTATTTGAGTTTGTCGTTTAAAGTGAAGTTCCTCGCCAAGCAACTAGATGACTCAGCTTCAATTCAAGGTGATAACGTATGTTTTTCTTTGTTAAGGGTTTCCATTATGTTAGTCGTAATACCCAAATGCCAATTGAAATGCGTGGATGTGGATAATTGAAAGCTGCTGCCCAGTAGCAAGGCGTTGTTTTGTCAGAGATCATGTGTAGTTGGTGTTTAGTGTTGCTTGACAAAGCAAGAGGTCATTAAATAGCAAACGAATATAGTTGCCCTCCAGATTATGCAGCAATAGATAGATTAAGCAGTTTCAAGATAGCAAATCTTCTGACTTAATTACAATTTCTTTTTTAGCTGAGTGCTCGGATCTTACCGAGGATGAACTTGTCAGCAGCCAATCATCTGGCTCTAGTGAAATATTGTTCCTTTCGAGTGCTGCAGACGTCTCAAAGCCGCATGTTATACGTCAAGCAGAGCTAAATGATCTTTTCCTTGATTTGGACCTTACTTACTTACTTACTTACTTACTTATCCTCTGTGTTCTGGTTCTTTGGTAGTCGAGGACATCCCATAGATGGAATCAGACCTTCATTGAAACGTTTGCAGTTCTTCTTCTCTCTTTCTTTTTCCCTTAGGCTCTGGAGCTGTTTTCTGGTACGGAGTTGCCCTAGTCCGGAGTTTTTGATGTCTTCACGGGTGGTGCTGAGAAGATTTGTGGAGTGGGGTCCTATTCAGGCTTTATACATTGTTGCTCCTGATATGGCGAATTCAAGGGCTTTCTGGATGGGGGTGTTGATGTCCATGCGTAGGACATGACCTAGCATAGACCTACCTAAGCAAAAGGCAGAGCTTTTAGGTTCCAGACTACAGCAGTGGAGACGTCTCAGACCTGATGTTAAAATAACCACCGTTCACAGCAGACACCAGGCATTGCAAGAGTACTTTGAAGAGAGTGGGTCATTTTCAATTTGTTCAAATGTGACTGGTCTGATGATAGCCCTCCAAATCAATTATTAACCTCAGCAGTGGAAATTATTCATCGATTCATCAAAGACCAGTCTAAAAGCTGTCCTTTTGCATAATGGAAATTTCTTACCTTCTATTCCTCCAGGACATTCAGCCGAAACGAAGGAAACATTCTCCTTCTTCAAGAACTT
>RDPX01000012.1:1029751-1046880 GCA_003991215.1 Morbakka virulenta
AACTTTTGGATTGTGGTCACGTGCTGCAAGGTAAGCCTGGTACTCTTTGGATTTATCTAGGAATGTATCCTCTGACGAACAGATTCTACGTAGCCGGACGGCAACTCCTTTCGATATACCATTTACGGTTCCTTTTGGGTGACAAGATGAACAATGCAAGTAAAGATGGCTGTCAGTTGGTTTGCTGTAAACATTCGTTTGTAAAGTGTTGTTATGCTTTACAATTTTCAGATCAAGAAAGCAAAGTTGATCACCACCAATTTCCTTAGTGAATTTTATTCCTGACAATATAGAGTTAAGTAATTGAAGAAATTCATTTAATCTTTCAACTTCACCACACCAAATTGTAAGACAATCGTCCCTGTATCTGCCAAAGTAGTCAAGTTCATTTTTTGAATATATATATATATATATATATATATATATATATTGGTATTTTAATATCAATAAGGAGAAATACACTGAAATGGTTTTCGTTGATCTAAAAAATGCCTTCGCCACAGTGGGTCATAAACTTTTTTTGAATAAATTGCGTAATTACGGTATCGAAGGTTTTAAACATCAGTGGCTTAGCTCATACTCACATGATCACGGGCAGTTCTGCAAGATCATCGGTGTTACCTCAATTGCTGTATAAACGAAAGAGGAGTGCCTCAAGATTCTTGCTTTGGGCCTCTCCTCTTTCTGATTTATATTTTACAACCTTTTCGCATTCAGATAGACAAAAGCTACAATGTATGCTGAAGATACAGCAATTTAGTTTTCTACTAATATGGAGAAGCTTGACGCTGTTGTCAAAGCTAAACTTGCCAGTCTTAAGAAATGCTTACAGGGTAACACGCTTTCCTTAAATCTTCTTAAAACGCAGGCCATGATCATGGGATCATCGCAAAAGTTGAAAATGATGATACACCTAAGGGACCGGTCCCTCATTTTGAAGTAAATGGGAAGCATGTAGATCTCGTGAAAAAGCAAAATGATTAATGACAACCTAATATGGGAAAGCGACATAAAGTTTATACAGAAGAAAATTTCTGGAGCAAGAGGCCTTTGAAATTAAGCGGAACGTAATGTTCAGGCGGATACGTTAAGAAATGTATCTTAGTATTGTTGAACCCCGCTTGAGGAATTGTTGCTCTCTTTCAAGGTAATATTCTCACTAGACTTTCTGATGCTCTTCCCCCGGGGTTTTACGCAATACCCAATGCATTCTAAATTTTGAACCGCTTATGGCCAAAAGTCATTTACATTTCGTGGGGCTCACACATGGATTAAACTAGTTACCGAAACGAAACTAGAAACTAGCCTGTCATCTAAAAAAAATTAAAGCTTCCAACTGACAATATTCAAATAGCCAAGACAAGCTGATATATATATATATATAGTATTGGAGTGAAACACTCAGAAAACTTTAGCCAAAGATGGAACTGGCGGAATAAATGACAATAATTGGACAATCCATAAAACAATCCACAACACAACACAAAGGACAACACAACGAAAACATAAGAATGAACTATCCGCAGAGATAAAGAAAAATAATGATGTATGATGTATGATGTATACATATATATAGCTACACAGCAACTTTACCATTTATTACTTAACATTTATTGTTGTAAATAGGTTTTATTTAGAAATGTTTAGGCTTGGTAGCACTTTTTTTCTTGTCGGATCGTAAAACAGCTATTTAATTATCTTTGTTAACTGAATTGTATCTCAGAGTAAAAATGTTAAAAATAAAAAAGCTGTCGTAATAGGAAACGTCAATACTGGTACTCGTGAGCTAAACACTTAGCTTTTTTCAACTTCATTTGGCCCTAACTTCTACCGTGGTTAACCAACGCACCCTTTCAGTGAAAGTGGACAAGACAAACGTCTAAAGTGTGCTGTTATCAGGGTTTAGAAAGAGTGGCCGTAATTATCTGCAATCTAGTAACTTAATTTAAAACGAGAAGAAAATGTACCAATTTTGCATATTATCATCAACACATAACCAAAAGCAAGTTACCTCCACAAGAAAAAAGACGTCATGAAATGTTTACATCCATCTAAAATTAACAAATCATATGTTCGGAACCGTTAACTTGCCATGTACACAGCCTAACTGTCATTAATGATGCAAAATTAATTCATAGTAAGTCGGCAGGTCTTGACACGCATGACCAGAATGGTAGGGTCTACACCCATTCGTATAATAGACAATCCAGTTTTTGCTATCTTGGAGACCTATTGCAAGCAAAGCACTGTCAGGCTGTCTGTTGCAAGGCTGCCTGTCTTGGTCTTCCCTTCGCCCTTGGATCTTCCCTTTGCCCTTGGAGTAGTGCCCCGGAGTAGTGCCCTCGAGTGGTGCGCTGGAGTAGCGCCAACCGTTAAGTACGACTTTCACTCATTGCATTCACCGCTGTAGCAAGATCTTCCTGTCCATCTTGTAATCGTTCTCCTAGAAAAAACAAAATGTTGTTATGCCAAAATTAATCACGGTATGATAAACTGTTATGAAATCACAATAAGAAAATTAAAAATTCAGCACAAATTCAAACAGATGGACGACGTCCGACACCTAATAAGTGGTATAAGCACGAACCCAATTCATTATCAGAGCAGTAAGAGTTTACCCCACGCATGTGTCTACAGAATTCGCAGACTTACCTGAAGAAAAGTTTTTGGGATTCACCAATAAAACGCGGACTTAAGTTATAACAATGGATTTTCCTCCTTGACCGTGTACCTAATTGTTTAAAAAACTTAAACAATGTTAAAGTGATTTTTTTTTATCTTTTTACTTTGAAAAGGCAAAAGTCACTTTATTGCAAAATTTATTCGCTGCAGGAAATTTTTACAATTAATTTTTTTTCAAAATTCTGGTTTCATTTCTCTCATCTCCGAAAATACAAAACGTCTCAAGAGTATGCCACCTTTAAGGTGTAATTTGTTGATGCAGTACTCCGAGGTCATGAAGAGGGTCCGGCTTGAGAACTGAAATGGCACTGTAGGGATTCTTGTTATTACTTGTTGCCGAGTGGCCTACTTACTATTAAACATTCTAAAACAAATGACAGTTTTTAACGTGAACAACTTCATTGACAAACACTATGTTAAGTAGCAACACATGGAAACCATACACCTTACTAAACATTAAAAAAAATTCAGTCAATTTATCATTGTCTTACTCTTTTACAAAAGATAAGAATAAATGGATTTTATTGAGAAAATGAGTTACATACTAGTAAACACTGGCAAACAAAAGGAAACTGCTGTGGCGATAAGCTTTTACGCGAATACCGTCTGGCGTTATCAAATTCCATGAATAGTATTCCTATTTCTTGTCTCTTCAGCGAGACCAAACCACAAAAATGTATGAGGGGCAGTTACATAAAAAATTTTCAAGTGTTTTAATCATTTTCATAAATACATATATATATACTACATAATAAATATTAAATTGATCTGATTTTTTCCTCTTTTTTTGGTACGTGCTACAAAGATTTCGAATAAAGATGTAGAATCATCACCAAAACTGGTATAGAAATACTTAAAGTATTTCCTGACACACGAGGGTCCCAAAGATTTGTTGGACAGTGTTACCATATCTTCGCTTTATTATAAAAAAACCCTGGCGTTTTATGAAGCTAACTACAAAGGGTGGCAAGCTGTTTTTAGGTTGTTCTTGCCCTCATTTATTAGTAAAACCGCGTGCAATTTGCCTTTTCTCATTTCGGCCTCGATGAGTAAAAGCAAAAGATAATTCGATCTGAATTAATATAATTCTGAAGGTAATATTTGAATAATAATTTGAATAATTTGCTAGCACCTATTTGCAGCCTACGCTACTGCATTCAGAAATGTCTTAAATTCGTGTTTTTTTAATATCTGGATACGCAATGTTTTACGGTTCTACTTTCGAAGTATTCGTTATAACTCCTTCACTAAAGGATGAGTTTTAACTTCGAAATCAAGTGGCTAAAACATTTTGGCTCCAAGACGTTTACCCTATTCTCAAGACCTGGTTTGTTGGAGCCCATACGGTCTCTGAAATAAATGAACAAAACAAATGCGTGACACAAGGTGGCTTTCCTAACCCACTAGGTATCTGCAAGGTGCATATCGAGATTAGTAGTACCACTTAAACAGGTGTATCTGAACGAAAACGTTTGAAAACTGTTTGAAAGCGATTGACGGTTAAAAATGGTTTGAAGAAACTGGAGAAATAGAACTGGCATATTAAAATATTGTAGGCAAGGAAAAAAGATTGTCTCTACCGGGGAATCAGTGCCTATGGCTAACAAAGCCACATCCATTACCACCTGTTCTATCGGTGCTCGTTCTAAATGAGACTGTTTCTATATTACAAAATGTTGTATGGGTCCAAAATGGACACATATGCCAAACAGTATTTATAAAATAACCAGAAAAAAACTTTTGCAAAAACTAGCCGCGTAGCTCTGCTAAAATTGTTGACAAAAAAAGGTCATCCGAGTAGCTTACGTATAAGGTCCACAATGGCTCTTTGTGTCCGCCTTTCAAGTTTTTCCAATTTCTTAGCAACGTCACGTTTTAGATCCCTGAATAATATCAGTAAAACAATAAGAAAAATTCACAAAGAATAGATGATAAGTAAAATATCTCTGACAAATGTCATAGTTATTGACTAGCCTGTTAAGTACTAATTTGAATTTTGCTCACGTTTTGCTTTATACATTCCTTTTATAGGAGTCCTTGAGAACTGTTTTTTGTTGTTGTTCTTTAGTTTTAACGTCAAGCAATCGGGGCTCAGACGGTGCCCTTCAGAGGGACTTCGATTTGGCAGTGAGGAATTTCTTGGCCGTATGCCCTTCCTGACGCCAACCAATGGCTTCTTTTTTCTTTGTAAAGTTCCAAATTCTCCTCGACAGCACGGGGAATCGAACCCGGAACTCTTGGTTACTGTGCAGTTGCACTAACCATAAAGCCACGGCTCCTCTTGCTGGTATCTCTGATATTTCTACAAAAATCTCATTGGTTTCCATTCTTTGACTTCGATTACAATAGATCACGAAATAAACTTCTTCAACCTAATTCCGGAAAAAGTTGAGTGGAATGCATCAAATTTTGATCCTTTCAATGTGAAACTGGGAAATAAATAAAGCCAACTCTAACTTTGTTGTCTAAAACATGCTTATAAGTAAATAGAGTAATAATAATTCAAACAATCAATGCCAAAAAAATCCCTTAATTTTATACGCCTTCATCAACAGCTAACTAGAGCAGGCATGCTTCTCCATTTTAGCAGGGGCAGCTTCTGTTCTTAATTACTTTAGCACCATCGCATTCTATGCAAGTGGTACAACACCCACCTCTTAACATAACCTTCACTTTTTTTGCAAGTTTAATAAAGGCAAATTTTGTTAACATACCAATCCGGTTTTCGGGGCGCCAAATTCGTTAGATCCTGTTGCAAAAATAAAAAAGTAGTGTAAAAAAGACACATTGTATCATAATCACTTGAAGTGACGGATTGTTACAAGGCACTAAGCTTACAATATGTCAAAAGAATACATGTTGATCATAATGTGACTCTAGCCTGGGCAGACCACTGTTTAATATTAAAGACTAATTCCTTATGTTCTAGCTTGGTCTTAATTATAACAAAACATCCTTACCATTAAATCATGTTCTTGTCATACGAGTGCTAGCTTAAACATTTGTTAACCAGGTATTTACTCATTACTGTCAACTATTAATGTGTTCATTTGTTTTTTAAATGTATCAAGGAACTAAATTTTTCTGATACCTTAAAATTCCATGCTTTTCAAAGAAAATACTTACATGAAAAAGCGTAGGTGAATAAAGCATGTCACACTAATATCCGGCAATGCATGTATTGTAGATAAACTCATTTATTGGTGATATTTCTTAAGGTACGTAGTCAAATGAAGTTTTGTTCTAGCATTATACAGCTAACATCTTACCACTTCTTCCAAAATTGCTTCAGGCTCTCCCTTTTTCAGGTGATCACCAAGCTCTTCTTCCACTGGAGAAGAAATAAAATTATTCAAAGTACTATGCTGAACGATATATTCTAAACGCTTAAAAATAAAGGCACATTTGTAGTTAAAAATAGCTTCACTGAAAAGGAGGTACCTTGTAAGTACGTAAATGTACAGGTCAATATCTACCCCATGCCATCTATTAAGATATAACGACTGAAAAAAAACACCAGATAAAAATTATGTCACAGATCACTAATGTCACAGATCACTAATGTAACAGGTCACTAATGTCACAGGTCACTAAAGTCACAGGTCACTAATGTCACATGTCACTAATGTCACAGATCACTAATGTCACAGGTCACTAATGTCACAGATCATTAGAAGAAAACTACTGAAGACAATGGAGTTATGACTTATTACAGAAACATACAAGCAAAACTGAGATCGAAAAGAATTCTCATTTCTGAGTATAACTGTCTTTTATTTCTTTAGTATTTGGCAGGCAATTCTAGCTCACAAAATGCAGTTAATTATTCCCAAGATTGTGATCTCATTTAATTATTTTTGTTTATGATTGGCTATGTGAAATGTCGACGTTTTCATCCTTTTTCAAGTTTTCGTTTGAAGAAGCCATTCTTGTGTGTATAATTTCTTCATAATGTTAAGAATATCTTCGGTCCGCCATGTGCAATGCTGAAATTCCTCAGCAATGGTGCACGTACAAAACAGCAACTGGGGCAAAAGAAAAAGAGATGAAAGCCCCAACAAAATCCAGAAAATTTAGTGTGAAACACATGTAAAAAACCGGAAGCCTGGCAATTGAACAACATTATAAAGATAAATTACAGTATTAAATTATATTAACGTCGAACTCAAATGTACAGGTGCTCATGTTACATACTGTTAGTGATACGGTGTTAATTTCCACATACATCATGACTTTTTTAACGTTAATAGTAAGAAGTAACAAAATGTTAAATAGAATCATTCTTTAATAAATTTTTATATTTATTTCATTCTTATATCTTAAGGCATTTTTGACTTCATGTAAGAAATGACACAGTATTTAAAAAGAATCACTGTTTTCTTACATTAAGTAAAAAACGCGCGAGGCTATAAAAATGAAACAGTGATTCTTATAATACATTTTTATATTTATTTCATTCTTTTTGATTCGCGGCTTTATGACTTAATGTAAGAAGTGATCAAATGTTTAAAAAGAATCAGTTTAATAATAATTTTAATAATATTTTCACTGTCATTCTTTCTTGATTTAATGCTCTTTCAACACATTTGCTTTTAAGATGGAAATATTATATCCTAGAAAGGCAAGGACTTAATATATTATAACGGATGTACTTACAAAAAAAACCAAGAACTCAAAAAAACCCCCAGGAGTCAAGGTTTTGCACAAACAGCAGCCGTGAGGGGCCAGCAACGACATCACTGCATCAGAGGATGAAGGGAATGTATAGGAGCTAAAAAAGCAAAATCACTAACCAGATCCAGCACAGAAAGGGAAAAGATCAGCTATCGGGGCGACGATGGGGCAAACGAGCACAAGCGCAGCCCAGCCCAGCCCAGAAATGTCCAAGCGAATGGAGTTGCTGGTGTCGCTGCACAACCTCTGGCGATGATGACCAACAAATAATCGCTAACTGCAAGGATAAGGAGGAAGCGTTGCAGAGCTGATGGTGGCGTGCCACCGGAACTGCGTATCATTGACGAGTTGGTCATTCTGGAGGACTACCAAGTAATACAACGCGGCGATGAACAAATCAGATTTGTGCAAAACGATGAAATGTTTGAAGCTGGGTGAATGCTGATTTTTGCTACAACATCCATGCTGGAGCAACCGCAATTTGTCACCGACATAACGCCTTACCCAACTTTCATGGTATACCAGCCATGTTTGCCCAGGTGTACGTGGTGCATGCGATACGAAAAGGGTACGTATTTTCATGTATATACGCTTAGCAATTTCAAGACCTAAGCAATTCGATTTGTGTGGACATTCACTCAATTCTAGCCAATAGTGTAAAGCGAATATTAAGTTTACATTTCAAAACATAAATTTTTTTTCAAATTTTCATTGTACCAAGCGTAACAATCACTTGCATTTTGTCAATGTGGATATTAATGTCTTTTTCATCAAACCCGAAGTCTTTTAAGTAATCTTTGAGGCACGTTGGCACGTATCCAAGCGACCCTACAATGTATCATTTCAAACTTGTAAGTTAGGTACATGATTTGCATATTACGAATAAGGGGACCGTAATTGTTGAGTTTCTCCTTAATTTTCTTATTGATGTTGGTGTCTGCTGGACAGCTGACCTCTATAATCAAACATGTTTTATTACCATTGTCCCATAGCAGTAAATCTGACTTATCGTGTGGTACTTTCATTATTGTTCTTACCGGTATGTTCCACCAATATTTAAAGTTGTCGATCTTTTAATGTATATGGGATCTCTCGAAAATCTGTTTACGTGGTCTGGGTGGTTCTTCCGAATTATTGCTTTGGCAATGTACTTTGCCAATTCGTCATGTCGGCTTATAATGTGTGGAGCATCCTCGACCGCTGCTTTACATAATCTGTATTTCTTTGTAATCAATGGAGTTTGACCTTGATCAGTTTGCCTCTTGTATTGCAGGTATTTGGTGGCTATTTCTTGGCCAATTATTGGTTCAAGGTATCCAGAAAGGTTCTCTTTTTTCTTTTCAAATTAGTTAAAATGTATATTACAATTAAAATCCGGTCCATATTAAAAGGGCAAAGATTCTAAAAAATAGGAAATTACAATCAGAAAGACAGAAAACAAAATTTAAAAATAATTCTATTTTTGGAAATTCATAAAAGTTTTGACAATTTTTACCGTGCCCAAAATACTTTTTTGCTGAAGTCGAGATACAATGTCTCTACATTCTTTTTCATTAAATCCCATGATAGACAAACTAATTTTCAAATTTCTTGGATCAGTTCCCAGCGCTCCTAATTATCACTGGCACAAATGAAAACTTGTATTCCGTATACATAAACTGTAGCATTCGTAGTAAAGAGCCATATGCGTTTTCTTTCTCGTTGATTTTTCTTACAACGTTAACGTCAGCAGGGCAACTGAATTCTACGACTTGGCACGTTTTCTCGGATGAGTTTCAGACAATTAAGTCTGGGCGTTTGTGTTGAACTTTGCTGGGCGTTCGTACAGGGATGTTCCACCAATATTCATGTTGCCCATTCCTCTCAATAAACCGGTCGCCATACGTTACTTTTGTCTCAAGGTTATGTTTATTACGCAGTTTTTCATACACATGTTTTGCTACAATGTCGTGGCGTAGTGGTAAGTAGTATCTGGACGACATTCTGGAGCAGCTACTTATTACATGGTTGATATCCTCCACTTGTTGTTTACACAGGCGGCATTTGTTGTTACCTGGTGGATTTTCATTTTGGCGTTGTTTTCGTCTACAGATTATGTCTTTTGTGCCAATTTCCTGTTCCTCGATAGCACAGCCGTACGCTTCAGAGTGAGAGTTGATATATTTGTTGGTGAGCCACTCCCTGGTGCTTTTGACATCGATTTCATTTATTCCGGCATCTGTTTTTGCGGTGTAGCCGTGAAGGGATTTAGCGAAAAATAATTCCTGTTTTCTTTCTAAGCATTTGACGGTGAACAGTTTTCCTACGTTACTGGGTTTTGGTTAGCATCATCATTAATCTCCATACTCTCCAGTAGTTCCTTTCCAACTCGCATCAGTTTTTTCTCCTTGTGTTGTATCATTTTAACAATGTANCTGTTCCTCGATAGCACAGCCGTACGCTTCAGAGTGAGAGTTGATATATTTGTTGGTGAGCCACTCCCTGGTGCTTTTGACATCGATTTCATTTATTCCGGCATCTGTTTTTGCGGTGTAGCCGTGAAGGGATTTAGCGAAAAATAATTCCTGTTTTCTTTCTAAGCATTTGACGGTGAACAGTTTTCCTACGTTACTGGGTTTTGGTTAGCATCATCATTAATCTCCATACTCTCCAGTAGTTCCTTTCCAACTCGCATCAGTTTTTTCTCCTTGTGTTGTATCATTTTAACAATGTATTTATTATCGTTTCTATTCTGCCTCAAATGCTGTCTTGCTGTCAACATTCTGCTTTCGAAAGCAATTCGTATTGTTTTTAACCCCCTTCCTCCTTTCTTCCTCTGAATATAGAGACGGTCAGTATCGGAGTTACGACGGAAATTGTTCGTCATATTCAGTATCTTTCTTGTTTGGATATCAATGTTGTCGATCTCTTCAATAGCTATTGAAGAATGAATTTAAGAATGAATATAAGAATGAATAAAAATAAATAGCAGCACTGAAAGGCTATCTCCTTGGAAACTACCTCGTTTGTATTGGATGAATTCCATTACCAAAGGGCTTCCATTGCCTTGGAGGTGGACTTTGCTTGACCATTTCGTCATGACAGACTGTAATGCTGAAACAATTTCTCTGGAACTTTGGCAAGTCTAAGTGCTTTAATCAGCCAATCGTGTGGAACGCTGTCAAACGCTTTTTGGTAATCCAGCCACATTGTAACCAGCGATCTCCGGTTGTTTTTGACTTCATCAAGTATTGTCTTATTTATCATGGGTTGTTTAAAACATCCCCATATGTCTTTCTTTCCACCTGCTTGTTCTATTGCTACAATTTTGTTTTGACTGCAATAAGTCTGGAGCAGTTGGTTTATGCACCCTGTGTACAGCTTTAACACGATGTTCAGTAGCGCAATAGGGCGATAGATTTTGGGTATTTTCGTTTCTTTGTTTTTTGGTAGTAATTGTGTTTTCGCTCTTGAGAGCCACAGTGGGATATCAGTATCTCCACTGAATGACTTTTCAAACAAGGCTGCGAGTTCATCACGGCAGAATGTCAAGTTTTTGTACCAATATCCGGTTATGAGGTCACTTCCGGGGGACTCATTGTCTTGTAATTGGTTGATCGTTTTTGATAAAAGATCAAGTGTGAAAAGAACAGTTTTCCAATGGTGTCACTTGTGTACAGTAGTCTCTTTCAAGAGTTGTCAACCATTCTGCTTCCTGGTTGAAATTGCCCTCGACTCCCCAGATACTTCGCCAGTAATTTTCAACTTCCTCTTTGAATGGCATTTCCTTCACGTCAACTGAGTCACCTCGGAATGTGCTATAAACGGATTTTGGGTTATTAGTGAATCCTCTGTTGATACGTTTTCGTTCGTATACTTTTTTCTTGTATGACAGGCTCACAGCTGCGGCTTTCAGTTCATTTTTCATTGATGCAAAACGAAAGATCAGCGTTTGTTTTTTGGTGTTTCCAAACTTTTTTTTAGGGATTTTAGAACGTTGAGTTGTTTTCCCGTGAAAATTTCGGTTTGTTTACATTTTAAGATGAGTTTTGTGTGGGCAATCGTTCTCCTCAACCGGTCGATTTTTTTGGTGTAATTGCCTCATTTTTTGGTTCAGTACTACGTTTTTCTGCAAATCGTTTCAACCTGACATCTTTTTTATGTTGTTTCAACGTCACTGAAGCTACATACAATAAAGAGTTGATGCCCTCATACGTCTTTGTTCCTTAATATCGTTCATACATTTTTTTCCTATAAAGTTTATCATTTTTAGCTCTTCCTCGTTGGGGCGCTTTTTCACAGATGTCAGCTCAATTCTATTATTGTCAACTGATTTATATTTGCCATAATTATCGAGGAATCTCCTCCACAGGTCCTCGTAGAGCTCTCTATTGTTTGGTAGATCCGTTTGTTGCTCTGTGATAATTGGTGTGTCATTAGGTGGTATGTCATTAACAATGTCATTGATACAATTATCGACTTTATCATGTTCCTTATTGTTTCTTTGGTCAATATTATTGACTGCACCAGCAAATTCTCCCTGGGGATTGTTGTTTACGTTTGAATCTGTGTTTGTTTCCAAAATATATCCGCGCTGTATAACATAAGCAGCTTGTTGACGTAGATTTTTTTCTGTAAAAATTTAACTCAGGATGAATTTCGTCCTATAACAGTTTCATGCGTTTCATGTATCCTTTGCCTTAAATTTCTCTAGCTTTATTAGAACAGTCAAAAACATCCTTATTCAGCTCATAAGTCCACTGAAATTGTTTGGTAAAATTTCTGGTTCTGCGATAACTTACTGATGTAGCCATAGTTGTAGAAGTAAAACTTTGATAAATATAAATAACTCAAAGCTATGTTACTCCTTCGATCTCGTATATCCAGTGTTTCTTCTTTAATACGAATCAGAAAACAACAAGATATAACCATAAACACTTTAAATCGAGATAAATAAGTAAGTCTTTTTTCTTTTCAAATTAGTTAAAATGTATATAACAATTAAGTAAGTAAGTAAGAAAGTAAGTAAGTAAGCAAGCAAGGATGTAAGTAGGTAAATAAAAAAAATGCACGTGTGTGTAATTATAACTGTCAATCAATAAGATCAATAAAAAATATTACTCCTTAATTATCTGCAACTCTTTCTCGTATCTCTTATTTTTTCTCCCTCTCTCCCTCCTCTCTCCCTATCCCTATTTCTATCTTCCACTCTCTCTTTGATGGTCTGGTGAAGGTTTGATGATAACGGGTTCTGTTATTTATCTACTTGCTGGGGGTTGCTTTTCTTACCTTGTAACGGCTTTGCATTTGGGATTTTCTTTTCCTGTAAAGTATTATCTTTTGGAGTATAGTTCCTAAACTTGATGACCTTTGCTGGTGGCTCACTATTAGAAAGATTGAATGAAATATTGTCAAACAGCGAGGCAAACAAATAAATAAATAATAAATAAACAAAAAAATAGCAGATGTAATAAAACACTAATAATCACTAATAAACGATTAGCTATTTGATGCGAGAGTTAATCTCATCAACTGAAGTCTGAGAAGTAAGGGTACCTAGATGGTGTTACCGATCTCTGCGCTACAAAGGAAAATGATATGGGCAGAGCTCAAATTTGTTTTATCAGGGCCAACTACATTTGTTGCAAATACAATGTGCTCTTAAACGGACTACTCTGACCACCTTCAGCCATAAAAGTTTATTACAATGTCTGGAGGCAGTATTAATGTTGAACATTTCGTAATGAGTTACTCAAAAAAGCAAAATTTGTAGAATTTTGGGAAGAATGAGCTTTCAGTCCTTGGGGTATGAAGCTGATGTTGGAGAAATAATAGCGTAACATGTTAGTATTGTCTGAGCAATTTGCCTCAAAAGGCACCCTGTTTTATTTTTTTTAGGAGAATTAGGAGAGATCAGTGCAAATGGAGAACTGTTTGTCGACAAATGTGCCCTTAACAGTTTTGTGATCGGTGAAAGTGAGTTCCTGCGAATGAGAATCTACAAGCCAACATGGATTTCCCCAGAAAATGTAACAGAAAACCATTTATGCATCGCAAAGAAGTTCAGGAGGTCACTTCATGTCAGTGTCAAGAGAGGTGCGGACGTTGCATCTGACCATCACATTATTACAGGAACACTTAAGCTGAAACTGAAAATGTGGAATTCCTGAAGGTCGCAAAGATCATGAAGAAATGCAGAGTAGCCTTGACCAAAATATTTCAAGTTCTCCAGGAACTTTACAAGGAGGACGAAGAGGATCCAAACATCTACATTAGATGGAATTCAATAACAAAAGCAGTAAACGGACCATATTAGGAGTCCCTTGAAAAAATTTTTTTGTAGAAAGACTGGATCTCTCCACAGGAAGATCCAGGAAGGGAAAGAGAAGAATATGGCGATGAACAATAGTTTCAAAACGCAAGCAACAGCCAAAGCCCGTGAGAAGTGTCAGAGCATATAAAGGGTCGTTGTTGAAGGGCTGGTGTAGGTGGCAAAGGAAAGGCAAGCAGAACGACCAGTCAGGGTCATGGATGGCTAAATGCTGCGGGAATGTGCGGGGCAGGTCAATGGATGGGTCGACTAGTTTGAAGTGCTGCTCAACAGATTGGCATCATTCAAATCTGGTAACAATACGAAAAGTCAGACTTAAAAGTGGTACATTTAATTTACTGGCCACATTATATTTAAAAGGTAAATCACCGGAAGTATAATATATGTTACCACTTCACCGGCTTTACAGAATAAAAGTGTTGTTCGTATTACGTTAATTAGAAGCTGACTACCGGGGAAAATGGTTCACTTTTTCTTTCAAAAATACTTTTGGATCAGAGTAAAGGTGTACAACAGATATACATGGTCTACAGAAGTAAACAACTTTACCAATCAAAGGGTTTAAATAGAAATGATAGCAAAAATGAAATGCAAATATATTCAAATTGTTTCATCAGGCATGTGTAGAGATGCTGTTTATCCTTGAGAGTAAATATTTGTACTGAGCTGGTCAAGTAAAAACTAGGTTACCAGCAGTTAAAGCTGCGAGCAGCTGGTTTTTATGTACATCATCGAGAAATCAAATGAACCGAACGGTTTTAAAGGCAAAACATTTACTTTCCTGCATGAAAAGCTCTTGGTACTTTTTCTAGTTGGCATAAGAACCCAAGATCTTATTTTCCATGATATATCCATCGGTAAAACGTGATCCCTTTTAAGTAATGCTCAAATAATTTATGCACTTAATGGTACCCTTCCTTTAACCCTGTCCTTCCCCGCACCAAAGCAAAAAAATCGATGAAAAAAAAATCGAAGTTAAAGAGCTAAAGTTAAAGGAAAAATCTCGCCCAAAGCTAAAGAGGGTAAGAGATACGATAAAAAAGGAAGTTATACTTTATAACCTGTATTTAAGACAGTCCCCAAGAACTTGATCATAAACAGCGATCATTTCTTAAACCCAGCAAGACACATTTGCCTTTTCAATGAATAAGTCTGTTAGGTCTAACAAACTTTATCTAAATCTCATTTTATAGGTCTGTCGGTAGTCATATTGGCTTAAGTATACTGTATACTGTAATGCTGTGCATGTGTAAGAATTTGTTTTTCGGAGGAGAGTGGTATGCAGCAGAAAACAGAATAACAAATGAATGTGCCTGAATAAAACTGATTAATAACATTTGAGAGAGAAAGCGAATCTCAGAAGCGCAGTGCATGCGAGCATTAGGGAGAGGATTTCAAAAATTCCACTAATTAGAAACATGTTATTGCCTTAAGACCAGCATTTTTATTTCTTATATTGTGAGAATACCATTAAATCTCTCAGTATCACTTCAGGGCGTTAAAAATAATATACCATTCAGTTATAAAATTATATCTCATTATGTATATTTTTGGCCAAAAATATGTATCAAATTACTACACTAATAACCCCTTCCAGCAGTCAGTCTTTGACCAAACGGCCATGATCTTTTCTGATAGAGCAATTTCTTTACATTACAATAACACAAAATGTGTATCAATATGCTCCATTTGAGAAATGTGTTTAACAGTTTTGTCCATTAACTTAAACAATATTGAAAGCACTTTGCATATATCACTGTACATTCTATGCCTTTCACACATACAACCTGAAATAACGTAAACAACTTGCAATGACGTAGAACTTTACCTATCCTCTTTTTAACTCAGAAAATCACTTTACTGTTTTCGGTTGCTTACACAATGAATTTTTCTTATTGTTTTTTTACTACCTTTGTTTGTAAAACACTTGATTTGATACACATTCGGAAAAGTCTACAACGGCTTTCAGTGTCGAAAAATAATAGTCAAGTTTTTATTAAAAAACGAAATTGTGAAAATGGACCCTTGTATTGCTTATTAACTAACATTGCACATAAATTTGTAAATAATGTGACATTTTGCTAAAAATTGTTGACTTGTAAAATACAGAGGGAAAACGAACCCCCTTGAAAATAAAGTCTCATAAAGGTTTAATAGTTGGTTCTTCACCGTTTTAATAAGGTAAAGTGATTCATATTTTTTAAACTTGCAAACTAATATAGCATAAATTACGAATACACATGCTGTACCTTGTTTCCACATCATCCTCATCAGGCCCTGATTTCGAATCCTTTCCTTCTGACGAATCCTTTAAGTCAAAACAAGGAAATTAAGATAATAAAAAAGCATGATACTGCGTGCCCAAGCAATAGTGTACTGTACCAAACATAATTCTGGTTACAGAGTTCCATCATAGGTGATATGGCCAAGTATTTGATGACTAGTCTGATATATTAACATTAATTGCTACGGTACATAAACTTGGAGAAATAGCATTGCGTACTAATTTTCCTTGATCAGTTTATGAATGTTAGAGAACGAATTATGATGGTGTGGTTAGGTGGAAGTTAAAAGGTCTACATTTTGACAGATACGCCTCCCACTGTCAGGTTGTGCCTAGTGATGGAAAAAGTGTCTATAAAAACGCAGTTCAGAAAATACTTACAACCCATGACAGGATTAAGTTCCTATATCCAAAGTTTGACCTTTTTCTGCACCCAAAAAGAGGTCATTGAGACAATAAGGCAATGCAACAACTATGGCAGTTCTTTCAAAGGTGCCATAGCAAAAAAATAAATAGAAATCTGCATCAAATGCTAACTATCCAGCATCAACATCTACAGAACGAAAACATCCAATCCTGTAACACTGAAATGAACTACTTCTGAAAGAACTTCATATTAGGAGGTAGTAAACAGCTAGCTATCATCATTCATTTCCAGTCATCAGTCAACATCAAAATGTGACATTCCTTCACCTTAGCTAGGAAGTATCTATATCAACTACATCTCAAAATTTTTAAGTAATTCAAAACCCATAAAGAAAACCCACAAACAAACCAACATACATACACACATACATACTATACTATACATATATACATACATACATACATAAAATAATAGAGTCTATTATAAAATGCCTCAAAGGAGTTGGAACTGTGACCTTTAACTCATCTTATCAGATAAACAACTAAGGAAAATTAAATTTTTGCTAAGTCACATGTTACAAAAGTAAATGGGATTAGTTGATGATAGGTGAGGTTGAAATGAGATAGCTTTTTAGCCAACTGTATGTGTAGTTAAACTCAAGGAGAACAACACAGCTTGTTTTTACCACAAGATCTACTTACATGAAGTACAACTAGAGAGAGAGAGAGAGAGAGAGAGAGAGAGAGAGAGAGAGAGAGAGAGAGAGAGAGAGAGAGAGAGAGAGAGAGAGAGAGAGAGAGAGAGAGAGAGAG
>RDPX01000012.1:1047038-1108014 GCA_003991215.1 Morbakka virulenta
ATTGATATGTGGAAAAAGACTTCGTTAAAAAAAAAGGAAAATAGGTTTGGTTGGTGTGACTGGACTAAAATCTGAGATTTATGGTGTTGAGAGAGGGAGCTGTCATAGATGGTATGGTCATGTATTGAGAAAAGATGACAATGAAGGTGTAAAGAGAGCAATGATGTTTGAAGTTGAAGGTAGAAGAGGATGAGGAAAACCTCCAGTGAGGTGGAGAGACAAGTTGGAAAAAGATGCTGGAAAGATTGGCCTTAAAAATGAAGATGCACAGGACAGAACAAGAAGAAAAACAAAAACTGGTCAAACATCATCAATCCAACAACAGATATAAAATGGCCAAGTAAAAACAATGGATGGATGGATGGATAGATGGATGGATTGAAATGCTGTCTGAACCAAAATTGCCTTCTAGCATGTTGGACATAATGCTACATATTCTACCTCAGTAAAGGACTTTGCAACAGTTGCTTGCCTGTTGGTTACTCTCCAACTATTACATAAATTACCTAACTGGAATACACAACCAGATGTTGAATATCTGGTATTAATATCTCCTGCCCAATTGGCATCTGAAAATTCAAATAAACTTGAATTATTCTTACCATATGTGAACTTTAGGCCAAAGGTTTCACTGCCTTTTAGATAACAAAGTGCAATCCCTTGCCATTGAGTATTGATTGGATCCAATATAAACCCTGACAAAGTTTCTTTTGGTGCAGCAATGTCTGACCTAGTTGTTGTAGTAACATAGGTGTGGCATCCTACTACAGCTTGATACTGCCCTTCATCTAAAGATTAGTCCTTTTTGGCCGTAGATATTAGAGATGTGTGACAGAAACCAATATTTTATTCTGTTTATTTCTGGCATTTACTTATAACAGCCTTTGGTTGATTTTTTTTCTGAGCATAACATGGTGCATGTCAGCAACATACTGATGCATGGAAGAAATCACCATACATGATATTTGTAATGTTTTGAACAGAAACAAATAAATAGTTTTCTCCTACAGTCCACTTCTCAGTTGACCAAAATGTGATCTTTATGACCAGGAAAGTGCAGTGAAATGATAATTCTACTATTACTTACTTACTTACTTATCCTCTTTGAGCCATGGGCAGCTCATATAGCTTGACAGCATCCTCTGCCATCTCTCTCTGTCTTTGGCTATATTCCTAACTTTGTTCCATGTTTGCCATCCCAGGTCATTTCTTTCTACTTCCGCACTCCTCCACCATGTTGTTCACAGAGATCCTCTCTTTCTTTTCCCCTCTGGTGTCCATGTTAAGGCTACTCTGCAGCAATCATTTTGTGGCTTTCTCAGAGTATGTTCAATCCATCTCCATCTCCTACACCTTATGAGCTCTCCTACTGCATTGATCTTCATCCTAAGGTAGAGCTCGTTGTTTGTGATTTTTGTGGGCCAGAAGATATGGAGAATCCTTTTCAGACATTTTCTCTGAAATATTTCCAATCTGGTGATATCATTTTCATTCAATTTTCACATCTCTCCTCCATAGAGTAGCACAGACATTACATTGCTGCTATACACTCGAATCTTGGTGTTACTACTGTATTGGTTTGACTTCCAGAGTGGGTTAAGCATGGCAAATGCATTTCTTGCTTGGCTCAGCCTATGTGTGATATCTTCAGTGGGTCCTCCTGTTTTGTTTATTATGGCACCAATGTATGTGAAGGTGTCCATGTCTTCAATGCTTCTGCCTTTGATCTCAATTGGGTAGTTTTCCTTGTGATTTAGTCTCAACACCTTGTTCTTGTCTGTGTTGATTTTGAGACTGATGTGTTCAGCATATTTACATAGCTTTTCAGTTTTTTCCTGCATATGTTGGTGCTTGCTGGATAAGAGGGTGATATAGTCTACATAGTCTAAGTCTTCAAGCTGGGTGGTAAACTTTCATCTTATTCCTGTTTTCTTTACCATTGTTGCTTTCCTCATGATCCAATCTATAGTAATAATGAAGAGGAAGCCTGACATTACACAGCCTTGTCTAACTCCAGTGTTTACAGAGAACCACTCTGATGTCTTCATCATCATCATCATCATCATCATCATATTCGGTTTAACGTCCGGTTTACATGCTAGCATGTGTTGGACGATTTCTTGAAATTGACTTCCAAGTTATCCTATCCTTCACCAGGTCTCTGCTGACACCTTTTTGTTTCAGATCCATCCTTATCACTTCCTCCCATGTTTTCTTTGGTCTTCCTCTGCCAGTGGTTCCTGCCACCTTGATTGTTCTGCATCTACTTGTCCAAGCATTCTTGTCCATTCTCTCCACATGACCAAACCAACGAAGCCTCCTATTCTGCATACAGCTGCCAATACTGTCCAGATTCAATCTCCTTCTGAGTTCATTAGAACTGAGCCTGTCCTTTAGACTTACGTTGCACATCCATCTTATCATTCTCATGTCATTCCGCTCCATGCGNGCCTGCTCATTTCTCAGGTTGTTTGCTGCTCCTTTCCCAATTCTTTCTAAAACAATTCTGCAGAAGACTTTCCCAGGTATGGAGAACAGGGATATTCCTCTACAACTGTTGCATTTAGTAAGGTCACCTTTCTTTGCTACTTTAGCTATCATTGATTTCCTCTTCTGTGAAGGGGCCTGTGTTGATTTCTTTGATGGTTTCAACATAACTGATCTCAAACTCATCTTCCTCCACATTTCTGTCACATTCATTCTTAACATTTAATACTTCTTCAAAGTGTTCTTTCCATCTTTGAAGTTTCTGATTATCTACAATGAGTAGCTTACCAGTTTTGTCTCTTACACCAGTTGCTGATTGCTTTCTCTTGTTGCACAATAGCTTTGTAATCCTGTACAGAGTTCCCATGTCATTGTTTTTTGCTGCATTTATCATCTTAGGTATATCTTCTCTGACCTTTTTCTTTATACTCTTGTCCATCTCACTTTACTTCTGTTTTTCGATAGCATGAATTCTCTCTAATCTTTCAGAGTATATCTCATTTTTCACTTTCTTCCTTTTGTCTATAGCTTTCCAAGTTTCACTGCTTATCCACTCTTTATGCTCCTTCCTTTTCCTACCCAGGATCTTTTCAGCTGTCTCCATGTAGATTGTGGTAAAATCTTCCCATTCTTTTTGTATGGCTGTTTCCATGCTCTCTTCCAGTGCTTCAAACCTGTTTTTCAACTCCAATGTAAATTGCTTTTGGATTTCTTTTTGTTTCAAAAGTGCAGTGTTGAATGTTGCCCTTCTTCTGGTGTTCTTGAGTTTGTGTCTTGAAAGCCTAGGCTTCACTTTGCCGATCACAAGGTTATGGTCAGTTCCAGCATCTGCACCCCTCATGGCTTGTACATCAGAGAGAGACCTCCTGTATCTGTCATTGATGATGAAGTGATCAATTTAGTTTTTGTCTCTTTGTTGTTTGGTGAGGTCCATGTGTATTTGTGAATGTTTTTGTGTTTGAAGCATGTGCCTCAAATCACAAGATCGTTTTCTTCACATAACTCAATAAGTCTTTCACCATTTTCATTCATGATGCCTGAGCCTTCTTTCCCTAAAACTTTCTCATGGTTTTTATTGTTAGAACCCACTTTGGCATTTGCATCTCCCATAACGATCAACATGTCATGCTTTGGTGTTGACTCAATCTCTTTCTGTAGTTGTTTGTAGAAATCATCCTTCTCCTCTTCATCCACATCATTTGTAGGGCTGTAGATCTGAATAATGGTGGCTTTTACATATTTTGAGTTGAATCTAGCACTAGTGATCCTTTCATTCAATGGGTTCCACTTGATTAGGCATTTCCTAGTCTCAGGGCTCAACATGATTTCTACACCTCTACGATGTTGCTCATCTGACCCAGAATACAGCACAGACTCTCCAGTGTTGACCTTCACTTCTCCAAAACTAGTCCATCTTGCTTCGCTTATGCCTAGTATCTGTAGATGGTATTTCCTCATTTCCCTAGCAATTATTGCAGTTTTCCTGATGGCATACATGGTTCTTAAATTCCAACATCCTACATGGATGTATCTTTTTGGTGTTAGAAGTGATCTCACGCATGTCGTTCTCAGGTTCTCAGGCTTTTCCCCCAGCCGTCATGTGTGTGTCTTCCCATCTGAGGTCATTATCTTCAGGGATTCCACATGACATGGTTCTGTGACCATAGGTAGTTTTGTTTGTTGTCCAACTTTCCATAATCACTTTTTTTTTTATTGGAAGGGGTGATTGGCCCCTTGACCAATCCTCCTCCTTTCTCATCTGGGCTTGGGACCAGCCATGGCAGAGTTTCTGCTATTACAGAGCTCCATAAAAAGGAACATCCTTATCAGTGTACCATGCTTAGATAAAATTTACAAAGTAAACTGAGACAATTAAGAGATTTACCAGAAAAATCACTAATGAAAACTTAGAATGCCATATGTTTAATGCTAGAAACTAACAGGAAGGAGGCATATGACAACTTTACAATAGACATAAAACTCTTAAGCAAAAACTGTTGGGTTATTCCTGTGATCAAATTTGTGTAATTTGTTCTCAAATAATACCAAACCTTTACTCCTTACAATTTCCCCCCTCAAAATGAAACAATTTATAACTTTTTGTCCTTGTTAGGATAACCTAAAAACACATTTTTTTTAGATTTAGGTTAAAAATTTCCCTGTTAGTTACATGCAAGTAGGCAACAACAAAAAACTTTTAGCAGAATTTTTTCTTAGGCCAGCACAACCCTAAAGCACTGTCACTTTTATTAATTGAAAAGTTATAACAAGTGTGCAGGTAAGTGCAGCTATTCACTCTCTGTAAGCAAACAATGCAAACAATGATATAGTTGCTATCCTTGATGCTTGACTGACAACATGTGTAGAAAGATACAGTAAAGCAACTTGTTAGGACTAAATGGCTTATTAAGGGTCATCTTCTTGGTCAGAGTGTATGAGGTACAACGAAGAGAGTATTTTGCACTAGATTTCAATCATTTCATGTTAAAGCTAGCAACAAAATCTAGGCTCACTGGAAGCAGCCTTGAATGGTACTTTAATGTTTGCCTTCCTTTCTTAATGCAAGCTGACATCTTACAAATTTTACCCTTCTTCTCACTCTACTGCCTGCACACATTCGGACTTCTCTTTCAAGCACTAAACTCTTCATTGAGCCACTCTGGTATACAAGCAGGTGAGAATCAAAGAAAGCAAAGAAAATGATCATCTCTTGAGTGTAAGACATAATGGGACACCTAGTGCCCAAAATTGTGAATATCAAGATGGTTGCTGTTGTCACTGATATGACAAGCAAACATGTTTTATGTTATGAAAGCTCAGGAACTTAATTTTGCAATTGAAGAGAGACTGCCTTTTGAATCTCTCTATTAGGAAACTTTCAATAACAGTAGAGCAGGAGTCTCTTAAGCTCAGCATTGCTGGTTTGAGCCCCACATTGGGCAATCTTATATTTTGGGCCAATTTATTACATGACCAACACATTGGTATACTGTTTTACTGGATATGAGATCAACTTGAACACAATTATATGAAAAAAGCAAAAATTATTTAACATGGCAGTTAATGTATAATCTAAAGAAAGAAACATTCTCTACTTCTAATTATAATATTGGGCAATGGAAGATGGAATTACAAGTTTAATAAAATGCAGTTGCAGGATAAAGATCCTAAAGTGATTGAAGTCGCAAAGTATAAACTCAGAATGTCAACTATAGGTAAATATATATATATATAAAAAGAGTCTTGGTAGTGAAACAAAGAAGTGAAAGTGGTGGTACCAACAAAGAAAGATGGACAAAAACTTGGAAAATACAAGGGATGGTTAAGATATGAGAAAACTACACACAGTTGAACAAGAGTAGCAAAGAAAAATGTGCAATAGCTAGAAGGTACAAGCATGAACCTTTACAAAGAACTAAACAAGAATGGTCAAAACATCATCATTCACTAATTGGGAAACAGAACAGGAGATCAAAGGACATTGATCAATTGCACTTAGTGAGGAGCAAGAGTGTAAAATACTTTATAAGGATGCTGTGATACACTACTCAGTGTAATAAACATAACAGAAAAACTGCCAGAAAATAAAATCTGGCAGTTTTTCTTTAGAAAAGATGAAATTAAAACAATCAACAGAAGCAGGTGAAATACCTACTGACATTATTAAACACCTGAAAGAGAAAAGAAAGGCCTTAATGACCACAATGACTCATAACACTGTAAAAATGCAATACTTCTGCCATGGCATAAAAGCACTATAACACCCATGTAAAAACAGAGAGGTGATCTCCTTGATTGCATAAACTACCAAGAAATAAAGTAGTTGAGCCACTATATGAAATTCACTGTGAAAGATATTTAGGTGGAACTGAAAAATATAGTCACCACCAGGGACAACAAATATGGATTCCAAAGGGCCAAGCCAACAAGATGGTCAATATTCTGCCTCAGGTTACTCCAGAAGAATTTTTGAGAGTGCAGCACAGTACTACACTTAATATTTGTAGATCTTTTGAAAAAGTTTATGATGCCATACCATGGGAGCTCTAATGGCACTGCTTAAGGGAAAGGGGAGTCTCAGATGCTTATATAAAGATCATTCATGACATGTACAATAACAGTACCTCCAAGGTTAGAGCCATCTCCAGAACTACAGGAGCTATGGACAGAGGAGTGGACTACATCAATGTTCTAGACTCTGGTACTAACTTTAAAAAGGCTAGACAAGCCATTATTGCATTGAAATGCAGTAGAAATGCTCTCAGTCTCAACAGCATTTCATAGCCTTTCCCTAGATTTGAAATGGAGTTAAAAGTTCTGCAGATAAGTTGTCATCTGAATACCACAATAGAGCTTTCCACCAATTTGGCTTGTGAGGCAAAGGTCCTCTTTCTTCTCTTTTTAGATAAAATACCAAATAAATTTCAATTGATGTAACTTAATTGCTTTAGGTAACACAGACAGACACAGAGCTCTCTCCCTCTCCCCTCTCCCCTGCATGAGCTACTTACTGAGATGTTCATGCGCTATAAAAGTATCTAATTCTATTAAAACATTATACAAGAACAACTATTACAGCAAGAGTTGCAAAGCAGCACTTTGCTCTGAGGGCCCTACATTTAGAGTAACAAAGCTAAAAATTACAGCTAAATGGTGTATTGCGAGAATCAATACAACTAAAATTGTCATTAATGAAATTTATTGATTAACTGAGGTAGGAACAACTAATAAAAAATCTTCGGCCTGGCTAGCTACATCGCCACGCTTGACATTGGTGTTGGTCAACCATTGTCACGCGTGGCAAAACAATTTTTAATATTAAATTCATGGCTGTGGAATTAAATTCACTCTATAGAAAACATTTACCTCTTTTTCTTCCTTCTTGACTTTCAGTGCAAGTAATTTCTCTTTTCTTTTCCTTGCCTCCTCAGCGAGACTGTTTATGTTGGCAGCCATATTTACAGAACCCACTATGAAAATGAGGCTATTTCACACAGGTCGTTTTTCGTTGTGAAATGAGACTCTAAAGATGGCTGCTTTGCAACTCTTGCCTCTGCTGACCCGAAAAGGAAATTATACTTTTATTAGTTCTTTGAATATTGATGGAATTACTAGCCGTCTGATACGTGTATTTAGTATTATTGGGATGACCCAGTCAATATTATTGGCGGTGCCAAAACGGAAGACCAGCCACAAGCAAAAGCGTTTAAGATTCACTCATAAATGGTTAAAAAACAGGACCGATATCGAGAACTGTATTGTTTGTGGTAATTATAAGTTGAAACAGACACTTTGTGGATATTGCTTGGCCAAAATCCAGGGACAGGAAACGACTCAAAATAACGTTTAATTTTATGTGGAGTATATTATGAAAAAAGGAGGATTTTGTGTCTCATTAAGTCTTCTGATGGTCAACCAATGGCATCAACTATTGGATTTATTCCCAATGTTACTCGGTCCTAACTGCCATAACAATTTGCGTAAATCTAAGACAGAAAATTAGTCTACCTGCTGTTTGCAATATTGTTGTGTATTGTTTTACGATGCTTTGACCTTTATGCGTGATGATGTACTGTATTGCGTGGTGTATCGGAACAAGAATGCGAAAGCCTCCTATTGTGACACAACTGACATAACCGAAAATGGCACTGTAACAGAATATGCAAAAAAAATTGATAGCCAGTGCAGTTCAATTTACACTAGTCACGAAATTTGAATTACTGTAGAGAACATTGAGATTCTTCTTGAAAATATTTTGATATGTTTTTTGGCTGATTTCTTATGTGTTTGTTTCAGTGTGACACCCATGCATATTTTGGTCCAACTTTCACCCTAAGCAAGACTGTAATTCTCTTCAGTGCAGAGGCTTACATTTTTATTTGGGTTTTTCCCATGTACTTTTTAAATCTATTTATTTTTCCCCTCTCTCAATACTATCTGGAAAAACATGTACACTTTTATTATGCCATTTGTAAAGGGTAAATGAATTGGGTTCAGTATTTCTAGAGATGTAGTTGAAGCTCAAACTGGGTATCTCTTGCATGGTAAGCTGTTGAATTGACCACTTAGTTGCTACTCCTTTTAAAGAGTTATTAATTAACTAGTAAAATTGATGTTCCAATTATATGCCTGTCAGGCACATCTCGCACACTTTTTTTGAAGACTTCAAAGTGGGAAAAGGGATGTGTGTGTAAAAACAAAGAAATTCACAGAAAAGAGTTTTCCCAGGGTTTTGATATCTTTTATTATTGGTGCAGAGAAAAGCCACACTTGCACTTTTTAGTTAAACCTGCCTAGCCTTGTCAAGATAAATTTCTTGAAGTGAAGAAATTTTGACTAATAAGCTATGTTTTTGGACAATGAATATTGTATATCTATAAAATCACATTATTTTTCAAAACCAAGAATTATAGACATAAAAATTTTATTGTATTCTAGTAATTTTTCTGCAAAGTTGCTCAAAGTTATTACCTTTTCCCTCAAGCCACTGAGGCCATACAAATGCTAATGACATTTCTGCTTTACCCACTCCAGCTTAAAGGGCTAGCCGGTATATATTAACATGTGCAGGGTGTAAACATGTAAACACAGGTAAATTAAATTTATCCCAATTGTACATGTTACAAAGGAAGAAAAGTTATGTGATGGTAAAGGTCAACTTTTTTCCGAAAATGTGTTATTTCTGTTTTTTATTTCGAGGTTAGAGAAACAGCAGCATTTAAATGTTTCAACAATGCAATATTAAAGACTATACCTGGAATAAGGTAGTTAATAGAATTATGAAATATGGTATGTTACTTAAGTGAGTTTACCAAGAGTGCAATTATTATTATATGTATACTTTGCTCTTTTATTCTTATTGGTCTTAATTTCCTCCCTGTAGACTATAATACTTGAGCAACTTGTTAAAAACTAAAAGAGATATCCAGCACTCCCCAGGACTGATTGAGTGACCAACATGAGCAATCAGAGTGCCCATTTGAATTAAATTTTGTACTGTTTCAGTCAATAGAATGCTCTTTTTTCTTTATGATGCCAGTACTGAAAAATAACAACCATAATCAAGCACAGAGTTGTAGAATACTGTCACCAAATTTTACCTTTTTACTTTTGCTAGTCAAATTCATCTTTTGATTGTAGGTCTTACCTTTGGTATTGGCTCAAGTGACCCTATTTTGACATTGCTGGCTGTTCTAGTAGTCATGATATGAATTGAGCTTCAGCTTCAGAATTCAGCATTCATATATTGGGTAAAAATTTCTTACTCAAAGTGAGCTGCAATTTTCTTTATAATTGGCTGGGTGACTTGGTGACACTTAAGATCTTCATAAAAGGCCTTTTTGGTAGTGTTCTTTCTGTGGCCTCTTTTCCCTTTGCCATCAATATGGCATAGCTGTTTTGGTATGTCTGATGGCAGGCAGATATAGAATGTGTATAACTAGGCAAAGATGGCTTGTTGTAAAAGTGACCTGATGTATGTTTTCTTCAGCTCCAGAGCTTCTGTTTGATTCCATTGGTCCCAGTAATACTCAAGGTTCTTTTTCCAGATTTGTTCCAATTTGTGGGCAACTGTAGCTCCTTTTGCTCTTCTGCCTTTCATTTTTAGCATCTTACATTCTTCATCATGTACCACTTTTCCAACACAAATTAATTTTACCTCTTCTTCAACAGATTTAATTTTCAACAAAGATAATCTACATGACTTCTTTGAGCACATCAACAGTCTTCTCCAAAATCTAATGGATACCGTACCATGGGTATCCAAAGTGAATTATGAAAAACTAGCAGGCAAAATCATGAAGAACCCCCCTCCCTGTTAAACAAATATGTCTTCCCAAGGTCAAGGGCATCAGTAAACAGCTAAGATCTGACAGCATAATATTACGTTTTTATTTTTCACATCACCCTTAGGATGATACTGTCAAAGCCAAAGGAGCCAGTTCCACTTCAAGAGAGAAATAGTATAGTTTACAAACTAGATTGTAAGAACTGCCCTGCCATCTACATTGGAAAATCAGAGCATTCCTTGGGTTAAAGAGACAAGTAACATAAGAGAGCTGTTCAAAAAGGTAACACCAAAAGCCATTAAATAGCATAGCACTGCTTGACAAAAGACCACACCTTTGACTAGGAAAATTAAAAGATTCTCGACATCAATTACATCAACTGCACATCTTACACTCTTCCAGAAATATGGCTTTTGGGGTTATAAAGGAACACAAGGTAGGTATGATGCCACTCCTCAAAACAACTTAATCCCTGTAACCAAGCACATGTGCAATATCAAGTACAAAAAAGCTATGTCTAATTACTTCAGTAGCCTGAGGATTATAGAAGTGTTTTGTGAAACATAGCTCCAAAAGCTTACAACTCATGACATGATAAATATCCTACATCAACTGAGGGACATGTAACAGCAGAATGCTGCAGGAGACACAATCACACCTTTGACTGGAGAAACAAAAAAAAAAGAAATGATCCATTCTCAACAGCATGGCAATCAGATCAACACTTTACCTTTGAGCCTGCTAGAAATATGTCCTCTAGCATTTAGGAACATACATAGCTAAATTCAAGATAGATATGGCACTACCCCTTAAAAGTCAATGTCTTAACATCCAGAAATTGTTCTCAGATTCCATGTAATTTAATTTCCCACAGTTGTACCCTTTGAATAGTATCAAAATCTTCCTTAAATAATCAAAGTTGACTGACAGTTCTTTAATGCATCAAATCCCTTCTGGCAATCTCCTACCCATTTCTTGCTACTGATTGCCCCTTGTTTCTTTTTGCTCTTCTTTAAAATAACAGCCACCAGTTTGTGAAGTGGGGCTTCCATCTGTGCAAAAGTAGGAACAAAACACCAGTAACAGGATGCGTATCCTAAAACGGATCGGAGATCCTTCAGTTTCATCAGAACTGACCATGACTATTATTTGGATTTGGCTGGATTTGCAGCAACATGTTGATATCAAATGCCCCAGGTAGGCCACATGACTTCTGAAGAATTGACATTTTCCAGGCTCAATGGATAAGCCATATTGTCTCAATTTGGTAAACACATGTTAATGATGTCTGAGGTGGTGTGCAATACTATCACTATAAAAGATGATGCCATTGAGCCAGACAAGGAGTATCTGCTGTACGTCATCTCAGAAAATAACTTGCACAAGTCTCTGGGATGTAGCTGGTGCATTGTATACAGAAAATGGTATACACTTGTCTTCAAAGGGTCCTATTGGAGTTAAAAATGCCCTTGTGATGGTTCTCCATGTGTTTCTTTGACTCAGTTATTTCCAATTATGACATTAATTGCTGAGAAGTATGTTGTGCCCCTTAGAGCATCTAGGAGTTAATCAATTCTTGTATCCTTTGTCTTTGCATTGTAATGGCTAAACTCTACCCACAGGCATAGTGCACCAGATGTCTTGGGTACTTGGTGAGGCACAGCTGCCTTGGCTTGTTCTGATGACACCTTTCATCAGCAACTGCTGCAAGGTTTCCTTCACCTCATGAAACTGGTTGGGAGAAGTCCTTAAATGTATTGGTTTACATGAACTTCATTATTTGTGTGGACCCTGTGGTGCACTGACTGTGTAAAATGATTTAAGATATCCACATATTTTTTTTAAAAGCTGCACTGCTTCCTGTNGGATAAGCCATATTGTCTCAATTTGGTAAACACATGTTAATGATGTCTGAGGTGGTGTGCAATACTATCACTATAAAAGATGATGCCATTGAGCCAGACAAGGAGTATCTGCTGTACGTCATCTCAGAAAATAACTTGCACAAGTCTCTGGGATGTAGCTGGTGCATTGTATACAGAAAATGGTATACACTTGTCTTCAAAGGGTCCTATTGGAGTTAAAAATGCTCTTGTGATGGTTCTCCATGTGTTTCTTTGACTCAGTTATTTCCAATTATGACATTAATTGCTGAGAAGTATGTTGTGGATGATACTATCACGCAATGTCCTTTAACTGTAAATTCCAAGTGCTCCAATGGAAGTATATTTGTGGGCTCATTAGTTTAAATGCTTACTTCGGCCTTCATCTTAATCTGCCTTTTGTCTTGTCCAGGTACAGCTTCCTTCTCATCTTGCCCCAGCACCTTGGGCCAAGCAGGAATCTTCAAAGGAACATTTTTTACCCAAGTGCCTTGATTCCTGTATCTTTGTTGCCAGATAGCTGCAGCGACGAAAATCCCACACTTGTTGTGGGGTTTTCCTTCCACTTAACCTCAAAATCCTGTTTTGCACATTATGGAATCTCTAGCCCATTTGGCACCATGCAGAATGAATATATTTTTTTATCTCTTTATTCCACCACAGAAACCCTTAAGCTTTTTCCTGTATAATTCTTGGGGTACAAAGGGAAGCTTTGAGCCTTTGTCAGTAAGCCATTCTACTTTGACTCCTGGCAGCTTTGTCTTAAATGTTGGAACTGCTCCAGCTATCTATGGAAGTTATGAGCGAATTTCAACTTACTCTTCCACAAGGCTCATTGCGGCCGAGCCATATTGTTTCCCACGTGTATCTCTGTCCTTTTTGTTCATTGATTACTCACCTATTACTCACCTATTACTCAAGCTAGATCAGTTGTATTTGCTAAAAAAAATTTCCAAAGTGTACGCTAGTAATATCCCACTGGACAACATGTTCACATCACAGCCAAACAACACTTGACCGGCTGTACTCTACCCAACGACAGTCCAAAAATCATTGCAGTTTCAAGGCCACGTAAATGTTTTTTCAGTTGCGGTCCAAACCACAGTCGAGAGAGATGACCTGCTACGAATGTCATCATTCATCGTTGCGGAAAGTTAGACCACTATTCTAAAGCTTGTCACTCGCGTCCTTTGGAATGACAAACAAACAAAAAATCAGTTGCAGCATCAATGTATCCTACGGTCCACTAATTTGTATTCCTCTGACAGTCTTTCTAATGTTATCCTTAAGTAAACGTCAACAATTTCTTTGACATGTATTATGGGGATAATTCTTCAAGTAAACAACGTCTGACATTATTCAAATAGCACGGAAGTGTAAACTACTTTCGTCTCAAAATTGAGTGCCGTCAATAGTGATTAAAGGAAATTCCGTATTACTTTTGGATGATTTATTATATTTTTGTACTTTCTGGAATATTCCTTGTAAATATAAATTAGTCTTAAATAAGCTTGCAAGATGCTATGAAACTGACTTCGGGCCTTGAATATAGTGAATAATTTTTGTGATCGAAGTAATAGTCTAAGAGGTGTTTTCTAGACTCCTCTGAATTACAGATCACATTTTGAAAGAAAAAAAAATATTCGAAGGACTACGGTATTGACAATACTGATCTGAAGATCCCTGCAGGTTAGGAATACAACAATCAAGATTTGCATATCACTGGTAGGGAATGAGGCTTCTTCCTGAGTGAAACCTTCGGGATTGAATTATTTTGTAATAACCTAATCAGCTGTTAAATTCACGTTACACATCAGCCTATAACATGGCTTTTCTTCAACATTTTATTGCTGAGTGCTGAGTTACACTTCATTAATATTCCAAAACAACAGCAGTACTCTGAATGGGGTTACACTGGACAACATTTTTGCAAATGTTTTCTGCGATTTTAATATCTTATTGATTTTCTGGGCAATTTGGGGATACTGATTCCGAATCTGGAAGAAAAAATTATATCTATGGTGTGGTTTTCGTGTTATGCAATAATGTTGAAATTACGTAAGGACACATTTTGGGCACATGTTGACATATTGACTTGGGGTTTGTGAGATGAGTGTCTAGGGATGTTCTATCCAATGTTTTTGTCGTTTACATTAACGACATCTAGCGGCCGAGACATTAACGTGATGTTCATTGACATACTTTCTTTCCTGTAAACTTATCTGTTTCGATGAAACACGTACATTTACGTGTACAATACATGCATAAATATATTGAATTCAAATTTTGACTTTAACAACCCACTATTTGAAAATGTAAATCAAGATACAAAGTAGTACAACATTATACAAACTACTTTAGTAATTATAGGCATTAATCACACATCGATAGCCAGTTGCAGTACACACAAGGGTATAATTCAACAAAAAGTCAAAGTTCGAAAAAACGGCTTGTTTTTTGGCCGTGGACGCCAGTGGTTTCCCGGTGTAGGACCCAGCAGTAATTGCCTAACATTGCAGGATCCCAGCGGCCTTGATAGCGATGCTCGATTGTCGAGATTGTTTAGTGAAAGTGTTCGCCGTGCGCGTCACTGACTGCCACAAAGTTGTCCGGGAAGAAGTCTAGGTGAGAGTGCAAGTTGTGGAGTTTCAATGACATACGGCAGCCTATTTTCTTGTAATCTCGGAGAAGATTATTGATAAGTTGCACATAGTTCTCTGATTTCGTATTGCCAAGGAAGTTAGCAATCACAGCCTTGAAGGACATCCAGGCTCTCACCTCCTTCAGAGCTGGGAGCTTTGTGAATTTTTTGTCCACAATCAGGTCTTTAATCTGAATCATTTGCTCTCGTTATCCATTGCTTTGACAAACTGTTTCATCAAACCCAGTTTGATATGTAATGGAGAGAGCAGAACACGTTCTGGTCCCACGAGCGCCTTGGCTTTGATGTTCTGCTTTCGAGGGACGAAGGATTCTCGTTGTGGCCAGTTCTTTTTCTTGTAATGCTGGTCGTCAGCTTGACTATCCAAAAGACAGAGGAAACAGGTGTGCTTTGTGTATCCACTCTGAAGGCCCAGCAGTAGTCCGATTACCTTGAAATCGCCACATAGGACCCTGCGCCACATATGACCCTGCGCAAAACGCAGTTATCTGCGTTGATAAATCCAGCATGTTCCAGTCATTGAGCCGTGATGCAAGTATTTCTGAGCGCTGCTAGGAAAGAATCAAATCACGCGCGAGGTCATTGAGTTCGGGTTGCGTTATGAGGTGTACCTTGCTGTCAGGGGCTTCATAGCTGGAACCAGATGGAGAATCGCTGGGTCGGGGATTGAATGTTGAGTGTCCTCCATTCGTGAGGAGCCAGGTGCCGGCAGGCGATCACCATGTGGCACTGGTCGAGTGGCAAACCTAACTACTGCATAGCTCGTGACTCTCCTCACTTACCCGATTCCATGGGTAAACTGAGCCAAACAAAAAATAACAATCTGATACATGATCAGTTGGCTCACGCCAGATCATAGGTACAGGGCATCTTCTTCCTGTCTCCCTTCGCCCAGTAATGCAGTCCACTAAAGCATGAGACAAAACAATTTCGAGGGGCCCATGTCTTATCCAGATCTGGCTTGCTGTCAAAGTATTTTTCATGGGCACTGATAATAACATTGGAAAACGTCCTACATCGAGATACTATGGTATAATTTCCACAAATGTTGCAAAAGTTATCTGGTGAGTTTTTGTATGAACGACGAGCTTTTGGTAGCATTTTTAAGCGAGAAAGGGTTCAATACAATTAGGATAGCTTTCAAACCACAGGCAAAGGAAGTAATGGGCTATCGCCAGTTCTGGATAGTGTACTAGTATAATTACTGTACATGTAGCTTTAACACCAATGGCATGTTAGGCACAAAGTTGTGTAAATATTCCACGCTGTTCACAGTATCAAATTTACGCAGTCAATATTTACAACGTTCATGGGATTAGGAAGGGCAAATAAACAAACAAACAATAGCATTGCACACATTGAGAACTGTGCAATAATGAGCATCTACTAATGTCGATTACGTAATATTGGAAAAATTTAAAATGGCTAATAAAACCCTAATCCATAGATTTTTTTAAAATGCCATTTTCGTAATCAGAGCCCTCGATATGCCTAGAAAATATCATCTGCATGAAAATCGCATTTTGACTGTTGTCCAGTGATAATATTGGAATTTTTCACATGAATTATTCCAAACCAATTCATTACTCCTGTTTCTATCAAAGTTTACTTGATTATGTCAGAATTGTCTCTTATTTCTACACTTAAATGTTTGCTTTTCAAAATGTTCTTTTTAGAAATTATCAAAATCGAGACATTTTCATTAATGTCTCGAAACCTTCTTGTGCTAATGGAGATATTTTTGCAGTTGTTTTTCACTTCTGCAGTCCTTGTAGCACCACTTGTTATCACTGGCTCCAGTCAAAGTAATAGTCATTGGTTTTTTTAACTATGACAATTTTTATCACGGTCGTTGTACCAGCCATAATCTTAGTCTGCAGTTTTAATCAAGATCAAAAGACCCAGTGTCGCCAGTCTTGCTAGCTGCATTTTTTTTCTGAAAAGAACTGATATTGTATTACATCAGACACTGTGAGATTAACATTTAAACTCGCTGGATATAAGTATTTGAAAGGAAGATTTTATCTGTTATCACTGTCCGTTATTAAGTAGGAACGTGTTATTATCTTATATACTTGACCTTCAAAATGTTATTTTGTTCCTTCTATGGCTAAGTGGAGACATAGAACTATTCCTTGGCCCTGTAATGAAGTGTTATACATGTAAAAAGAAAACCGTTAATTTTAATATTGTTGTGTACCCAATCTCTGCTTAGATAATGTATTCAAGACCCAAAATTTTTATAATCCAAAGAAACTTTTGTTATATAAAGAAAATGTCAATGTACACGATGTTATGTAAAGCTGAAGGTCGATGATCAATGTTCTGACTGTCGCTAGCGTTTCTTTTCTTACTTAAAGCTAAAAGGATTAGGGACCTTTTAGGTAATGCACAGATAGCTTGTTATCTAAGTTGGATAACGAGAAGGGATTTTGAAGGAAATTTCAGGAAAAGAGTGATTGTTTTGGTATCAGAAAAAACTATCTAATTTTTTTTCACATACAAATACGCTAACACACACAAACACACTATCTAAAGATGATTAAGTTGCTTTCGCAAAAATGTTAGAACTGGGTATCTAAATTTTTAAGTATAGAAGAACAGACCTTAGAAAACGTGGGATAACTTTTTAAAATTGAATCCATTTGGGTCAAAGACTTGGACTTCTGTTTTGGCTAGAGGAAATCCAATGTGCGGAGGAAATCACAACATGTAACGCTAAACTAACAAAAATAATTTTCTAAGGAAGGGTTAAAGTAGAAAATGTCAAGGAGTTTCAATACCTTTGTCATATCTAACCAATTTGGTGATTACGTTTTAGTTTTAAAGCGTACATTAACACCCGAAAGAGCTGGATTTTTTTGCAGATGTAATCATGAAAAAAAGATGAGAAGCCACATTTTAGAGGGAATATTATAAAGTTTGTTCTGCATTCTCTTCCTAACTTCATTTATGCTTACTTCCTGGGCTTGTAATGTTATGATTTCATATAGGCAATATTAAGCTAGTAACATAACAATCAAAGAAACTATAATTTTACTGGCTGATAACTATCGCTTTAGATCAAATCAAGCAGCAACAATGAAAAATCTCTTTTTAGCAACTTTGAAGCACTTTTATTCGTATAGGAATATCTTATGCTAATGTGTTTAGCCTCTTCACTTCTAGTTTTCCTTCAATCTAAGAAATTAAAACTAAAACAATATTGGCAAGGTACATGATATGAGACAAGAAAGATTAAGCATAGATTCAAGTTGTACAGAAGTAGACAAAACATACAGACATTGGTACGGTACTATCCAGAAAGTCACTGAATCATTATGAAATGGAGGAAGTGATTAAAAGCGAACTGCAAATAAGTTTAACATATCACTCGACTCATTTGAGATGAATGTCTATAAATTTGTTTCAGAATGTGAAAATTTTGAAGAGACAGTACAAGTTTAAATGGTCTATACATCAAAGTGAGAAAATGTTATTCTTTCAAGACACATCTTATCAACTAGGAAAGAGAAAAGTAGAAAAACTCTCGATTAACTTTTACTGTAAATGAATTGCAAACTCTCACAAAGTCATGTAAATTGTAAATTTAATCCTTTACGTGCTGAGAAAAATAAACTAGAAGTGATCCGTCATGGTTTCATTAATGGGATTTTATCTAGCAATATACGACAAAGACTTGGAAAACAAAACTTTAAATCTGCCAACACCATTTGACAAAGCAAGTGCATTTAATGTAGAAAAGCAAAGTTAAAAAGTGTTTTCCCAACCAAACATATCAGAAATCAATGCCACAGTATTTTGTATTACATCGGCCTTCAGGCAAGACAGAACATCTATACTCAATTCTATTGCGGCAACGAAGTTCAAGCAGAAATCTTTGAATCAGAGCTTATACTGGCTATGTGGAAACACGAAAGACCAACAACGCAAATGTCTTGCACATGAAGCAATGAATCATAAATGTAAAACGGCAAAACATTTCAAAAAGCCTGTCATTTAACTTAAGTTTCTGCTGCAACTCTTGAAGAACAATGATAATTATTTCTATGCAGTAATGGCAAAAACCAGTTCTCCCATCAGAGTTTCGTTAACCGTTTTGTTAAATGATACATATACAGTAGTAATCTAATTGACAGTTGGTGCTCTGAGAAGCGTTTTATAACTAAAAGTGTAAATCAGACATTGAAGCTCCGGATAAAATCAGCAGCTAGCATTGTAGGAATAGAATGTGTAACATTGTCAATACATCACATGGATATTGTACGGAATCGCTAACGCGTCGTGACCAAATATATAAATGAGGAAAACTACATGTACTGGAAGAACTTTCAAAGGATATTATCCTTAGAAATGACGTCCACGTACAACATGAGAACATAACAAAAAGTTACAAGGTTAGTACATCAGGTCTAAATAATTTTGCACTTACGAAAATAAGAACATCCTTTCCTTAATTGTTTGTTCAGTTAACAAAAGAGTACAAATCAATCGCACCCAAATCAGGAAGATACTCAAAGGTGATTATGATTTTATCAAAGAAGAAAAAGTACATTGTTTTCAAAATGCAAATACAGTATTATAGAACCTAGTGATTTGTCATGAATAGCGCAGATACTCGTAGTTCAAACTGTATCAAGTAAAGGATGGTAGTTTATTATTCTGGGACCATCAATAAATATACCCAACTAGATGCTTACCCATTACCTAATATTGATTAAATGCTGACGAACATAGCAAATTTAAAGTTTAAAATTACCATTGATCATCAAGTTTCCTACCACCAAATACCTTTATGAAAAGGTATTTAAAGAAAGGCCTTTCACAGGCTTTGAAGCAAAAGAGAAATTCTGGCAGTGCATAACAATGCCTTTGGAGTCATTAATAGCTCATGATGTTTGTGACAAAAAATGGAGAACGCTGTGGAAGATAACAGCTTACCAAATACATTTACATTAATAGATTCTGCTATTTGTGAACATAGTATTGAAGAACATGATAAGAACCTGCATATGGTGAACGACAAAAAGAATAAAGAAAACTTGGTTTAGAACTGCCAGTTTCCTGTTTTCACAATCGCCAACTAAACAAAAGAACAAGAACCTACATAAAATTTAGATTAGCAGGTGAGAAAGAAAACCTCGCTTTTAGCGAAGAAAATGTTTTTTTACGGAAGCTGTCCATCTGTTTGGGTACTGTATTTCTTATAATTTGCTCAAACCTAATCAACACTGATTAGCTCTATTGATTAATTTATTACCACCAGAAAATCCAAAAGTCACATGAGAGAGAAATTAGTTTGTTTTCTTATTACGCCAAATCGGCTCACAGATTCAGATAAGATTCGTCCTTTAATTGATCTGTGGCTTGCCCTTATGATGAACAGTAGATTAAGGCATTGAAACAGAAACTGCCTAAGCAGTAATTAAAGCTATTGATGGAAATATGGTTTTCACTGTAGAAACTGACACATCATATTTTGCTATCCCTACAACGCTAACTCAAAGTGGGGGACCAGTAGCATTTTATCTAGGACTCTCCAAGCATCTGTAAGACACCATTCTCTTGTTGAAAATGAATTGAAACTATTGAATCTCTTCAACATTGGAAGCATTTTCTACTGAGCAGATAGTTTATTCCAATCACTTATCAGCTGTCAGTTGTTTACTTGTATGATTAAAAATCTTAACCAAAAATAAAAACAACAAAGTCATGCGTCGAGGAATAGCTTTGTCTTTTTCATATGGTGTACCTTATCGACCTGAAAACTGCAACAAAGCACTAAAAACCCTTAACTAAAACCCTACTGTATACAGTGTACAAGCGTTAATTCAGAATCACCTTTTGGTACATATGTTGATTTCTGTCACTCTGGAGTCATTCGTCTTAATCACTTTGCGAAAGCAAGAAATCTCCCTTTCTCGTTCAGGGATATAAGAAAAAGTATGTAAAGAACATCAAATCTGTCAAGAGGTAAAACCAATATTTTATCATTCAAGTGAAATACACTTAATTAAACTAACTCAACGGCTAAACATATTCCAATTGACTTCAATGGGTTATTGGCGATACAAACTCATCCGTCTTTGCTAACGAAATTTGGTATACATTCTATATTTTCATTTGCGAATTCTGTTAGAGATGTATCCACATCAATTGTTATTAAACGTATGAAGAATCTATTCTCGGTCGTTGGCATGCCAGGCTAAGTCCACTGAGACCAAAGACCATCGTTCGTGACAGAAGTACTCAAAACATGGATTGTTACAAAAGGCATCCCATCTGGTTGAATCACACCATGCAGTCCTGGGAACAGTCAAAGTGAAACGGAAAATAGAATTATCCGGAACTCGATTTAATTTGCTTTTAAATCTCGTAGCCTTCCATTTGCCTAATACGAAAGTATCTTACCAGATATTCTCTACTTGATCGGGTTCGGCAGATCTGGTACCTCAATGCCGTCATGGTTTATGCATCTAGGTGAATTTCTTATGAAGAGGAATGTTAGAAAATCGGTAGAACTGGTAGAAGTAAATCCTCAATATGAACATTTTAGACTTCAAGATGGAAGAGAGAGAGACAACTGTATCTGTAAAATAATTGAGTCCTACAAGTATCCGAATTGATGAAACATTTATAGAAAATAGCAGTAGCGATGGTTTATCCAACAATGACACGGAGAATACTGAATACAATACTGAAAATGCTGGAACTGTCGTAACAAAAATCGAAAATGTCATTATTGTTCTTAGTAGATATGCAAGGAGCAGAAAAGCCACAGGTAGATTTGATTTATAGGAGTGATTATGTATAGGAAGTTAGAATTTTGGTGATTAAACAATTTTTCCATGTTTATTCGACCATGTGAAATATCTTGTTGTGTTACGTTTATGGATCCAAATGATTTGGGTGACCAAACAGTGTCACTAGTTTTGTTCAGCCAAATTTGCTCCTTTGGCAATGCACGTTGTCTTTGTTAGAAATTTTGTTGATATGTTAAGGGAAGGGTGAGTGTGGTGACATTTTTCCTTACATTTTACTCTTTAAGTTTATTGATTCCTATTTCTTAAGCTAGTACAAGTATAGCTTTTTAGGGCTAATAGTAAGCTATTGAATCATAACAGGATAACTATTTTTCTTTGAACCCCAACTTTTACCCATGTGATTTGTATACAATTTTACATGATATTTTCATTGAAATAACTTACAGATTCAGTACATCTTATCAAAGTCTTAATAAAAGAGTTTCTTACACCATTGACTGTATTCCTACATTGGAGGTATCTTAAACACTGTATAGACAATAATACAATCCTGTGAATGTTTCTGACTTGAAAAGTTGACTCTTAACTGTGAGAAAAGTTCAAATAAACTCATTAGACTTACTTTGGTTAAGGAATAACATAAATTATTTTCCAGGCGTGAAGTTATTTTCATAACATACTGCGAGCGTATTTAAACAAACGTTATTTGCGAAGAAAATACTAGAAGACAAGATTACATTTCATGGCTTAGAGAAAAAGCTGGCCATTTTCCTTAGTCACTAGTAACTACTAGAATACCCACAACGTCAAAGTGTCTGAAAGGATAAAAAAGGGGTGTTACTTTCAAGCTTAAGGAATTTCAACTACTGATACCAAAGGTTATCAACTTATACCAAACCAGTGAATTATTAAATAATAAAATGCTTACCACGGAAGACCAAAATATCATTTTTTTAGCTTATGAAGCAAAAATTAATGAAAATGACGTAATAGTGATTAAAAAAGTTACCTATGTAAAAAAATATCCAACAAAATCTACTTGATTTTCCTGATTACACGCAGTTGGTGCTTATTAAAAATTGGGCGATATGGTGGATCATCCCCTTTCCCCCAGTAAAACTAACTTTTTACAATAAAACATAATGGGTTAATTCCAACTGTATATTACTTACTACATTTCATAATCATCAAATTAATGCAGAGTGGTATGTTTTTGCCATCAGAAATAAAAATCCAACAAAACAATTTCTTCCCTAATTGTGAAAAGCTCTATGTCAGGGGATAGGGTTATAAAATTGCAAACTGCAATATTGGAATAATATTTTTAGAAATTTTAAAGGGATATCTATTGTGTGATATCGACTTAAAACATGACAATCTGCGCCTTGAAGTTTTTTATTGTTGCAATTCTACTTAGATGCTAGTTTTCAAAGACCATTAAACTTTTTGAACCTCAATAACAAAAGAGAAAATCTAATTTGGATTAACTTTGGTGGTTTAAATCATACAATAGTTTTAGAAGAAAGCATCCTGCAAGTTTTAGATAAATTACTTGAATAGTTTATGAGGCATTTCTCTCCCAGTTACCCTAAAATATGAGAAATACTAAGCCAAGAAAATAAAGCTTAAGGATTATTAAACTTAGTAACGTGATCAAAGGGTAAAACAAACATTTTTCCAGAGTGTTCTTAAGTATTATTTTTATACCTTTTCCCAATATGTTGATGCTTACTTCTCAATATCTTTGTACATTATATTTTTCTTTTATGGAATATTCTATAATTTGAAATCCTTTCGGTCTATATGATATTCTTTTCTTAACTCCCTTGCCCTCCATGTATGTTAATGTTAATTGACCTGACCTTGACCTTGGAAGAGAGGCTGTCGTTCTGTGTGAGGCTTGGCCCTATAGTATATGCGTGATTGAGATTAGATATTCATCAAAGAAGACCTGTGAAAACAACTGTGCACTTAAGTTAAACATATGGTTGAAACAATTATCTGGTTAAGAATGAGCGTCGATAGATTGGTTGGTAAAGCGTGTGACCATGATAACTTTAGGCACTGGTTTTATTCCAGTTATGTTCACATATATTTTCCACTTTTCTGCCATTCCAAATCCACTCCCTCTGCAATATATTATTCTCCGAAAAAAACTGTACAGGCTTTGTATAAGAACTCTGCAGTATACTTAAATATCATTCAAGAAAAAAATGAAATTGTGCAAATTTAAGGGTGCTCAGAAACTAAGCTGGATGTGAATGCACTATGGTCAACACATTGGCACTCTGCGAAAACATTGGAATACAGGCTGGAAACTATCTAACTTTGAAGGAACGTCTTGCAAAGTCACAAGACACTGTGGTTTCAAAACCTTTAAAAGTACATTAATAAAAATAAATAATTCAAAATATTTTGCGTCAACCAGATAAAAAAGGTTACCTATTCAAAATCAAACCACTTTTGTTGCATTGTTTAAACTTGGAAGTGTTGAAAAGACCCAAGCCCCATGTTAAGAGGCCTAATTTGTCATTGACAGCAAAAATCCACAAAATAGCGAGTGAAAATAAAAATTGACGAGATTAATAAACATTTGGTTTATGGCCCGAATAAAATCACACATGAACCAAATAATAAAGTTGTTATTAATAAAGTTCGCTAAACAAGGACGTACAAATACAAGTCAACACAGTTATGGTTTGTAGAATTCTGACCCACGTTTGATTACAAGAACTTTGATCATATGTGTAGAGTTGAGGGGAGTTATCTGGTCTAGGGTTTTCCAGCTGCCCTGTTAACTGTCAATAGAACAATGACAAGTTTGGTGCCACATCAATACTGATTGTCGAATTAAGCACCTAGACTGAGATTATCGGACACCAAAGTTACATCCTATTTCCAGATCAGTTTAACGCAAGGAGTAAATTAAAAATATGCTTTACTTTAGACAAATAAGGTAATAGTCCAAAACCCAGCCAAGTATTTTACAAAAAATGGAATACATACTGGCTAGGTATAATTTTGTATTTCTTCTAGTCTCCACATAAAGATTACGATTTACAAGAAAGGTACTACATGCAAATGAACTAAGGGAATACCAGAAAGATATAAAGTGCTTCTTCTTCTTCTTTATCTTTCGGCTGCTTCCTGTTAGGGATCACCACAGTGGATCATACGATTCCATTTTGTGCGGTCGGCAGCGTCTTGCCTTCTCACTCCCATTACCCTCATATCCTCTTCTATTGCATTCACGTAGCGTCTCCTTGGTCTTTCTCCCTTCCTCCTCCCTGGCAGATTCATGTCTAGCATTTTCCTTCCGATACAGTTCTCTTCCCTTCTGATCATATGCCCATACCATCTCAGTCCTCCCTTTGCTTCTCGCTCAATCTCCCAACATGTGCTGTGCCTCTAATGCATTCATTTCTGCTTTTATCCAGATATGAATGGTAAGAATCTGCAGAAAAGTCAAATCTGTATTAATCCCCTGACAATGAAAGCAACTGGGTGCAAATGGAAGAATGAAGGACCGGAGGGAGAATTGTTATTTGAATAAAAATGAAGAAGTTAGTAAGGATCGAATTGGAAACGAAGGAGATAATAAGTAATATGGATATAATTAGTATTATTATCATTATTATTAATATTAATATTGTAAACACTGTTAAGGTATAATTTTTTTGTTTCTCCTGGTTCCCATTCATAGGTTGTCATTAACAAAAAAATAGCTCACCTAAATATTTCAGATTTGCACCCAATACCAGAAAAATACAAATTACAGTGATCAGTGGAATACCGACGTTTAAAGTAGCTAGGGCAAATGAAAAGGAAAAGCCCCAGAAAACGAATCGTTATTTGGAAAAACATGAAGAAATTAATTGAGTTCAAACTGAAAGCAGGTAGAAATATGCATGATAATGATATTTCGATCGGAAGCATTGATCAACCATAAAAAGTCTTGAATCAAAGTCTATTTTGTGTTTTATTTTACAAGACAATTCCAAGAGTTGTCTGAAGGTAAAGCATCGTGAACGACGAATTTGTCTTTCCTGACGATGTCACGCTATTAAAGTGTGAAAGAAGTCTCTTTAAAAAACCTAGATTTTATTCAAATCAGAAGGAAAAAGTGCCTTAACAAACAAATTGTTGGCTTAAAAAACTGTCGTCCAGCGTTTAAGTGCTCTTTTTAACTTACTTAGTTTAGAAATAAGTCAACAACATACAGAAAAAAAAATTCAAGTACCATTAATACTACCAGCAAATTAAACAAAATATATGAACAATCGAGGAAGGCTCCAAATAAAAAAAATGAGGTACAATAGACCTAAGCAATGATTCTCTTTGAAGTTCTTGTTAACTAATGGTACACGTTTATTTAGAGTCTCATTGCATATTTTGTTGAACTACTTATAATAAGAGCTCGAGTCTTGTAAAATGGAAGCAAATCACCTTTACAAGAAAAGCATTCAGGATGGCAAAGTTTTAAGTTCAATGCAGGTCTTGAGAAATGACGATTGTTTTGCAAGACCAGTTTTCACTTTTCTTGAAAAAAAAAGCTTCTGTTATCTTTACAGAATATAATTTCACTATCAATACATTCAATATTAACAGTAGTTAATTAAAATAATTTTCAATATTTCTTTATGTAATTTAAACAAACTGGTAGTGGATAAATAGAATTTACAAGAAAACACGTTGGTATTTATTGTTAAAGTATTGACATATATTATCTCTGTTCTATCATGTTAGATACCTTGTTGAATTTTGAGCTTATTTCTTTCATGGTATTAATATGTACGCTACCTTTTTGAGGATTTCGGTTTCCACAAACAGAATTAAACCCTGATTTTTCGTTAGAATTTGGATTGCTATTGAATTCGGGTTTGTTTAGGCGTCTCGGATAATGTTCATAGATTAATGTCAAGACAATATTTGAGTATCTTACATTTTTTAAAGATTTGTTAGCAAACTAAGGATATTCTGATTAAATTATTTTATCTCAAACTGCTGATTGATAGTATTAGATTTCTTCATACAGTAAATTGACATTACTTCTGGCCAGCAGATTACTGCAGTCATATACACATGAGATAGGATTACATGAATTAAGATCGGTGAAGAAAGCACATTCATAATCCTCAACACTGTGTTGTATACTAATCAGTCGGTTAGTAAACTGGAGAGTTTTTATTTTTAAAACTTTCTGTAAAAAATGTTTTGACAGTTTTACTCTCGTTATAGCAAAAGCTGTGTCTTCCCTGCGTTAAATGATAGTCTATTAAAATTCTCATAAAACATAATTAATTAACAGTATATTTTGATGCCTTATATTTATCAATCAATAACAGAGAGGTCAAATGTCTATATGTGTATGTTACTTAGAATATCAGAACATCTTTATCTACTCAGCATTCAATTTTCCCTGTGAAAATTGAAATGGACAATACAATGTGCTTTTCTCATAATTAACAGTTCTTTTTTCAAATAGTTTTGATATTTTGAATTCTTAATCATTTCTTTAATACTAACGTGATAAAAAATACTGACATCTTCATTACAATGGCTTGTGGTGCTTTTCTTTTTTTTTCTTCTTCCTCTTCTTCTACTTCTTCTTCCTCTTCTTCTCCTTTCGGTCTTTTCCAACAAGTCAGGAAGGGTCGGCCGCTCGACTCAGTCTCCTCCACTTTTCTCTGTCATTCGTGTCTTCCATCGTCAATCAAACTTCTTCCATATCTCCCCTTACTATGTCCCTCCAGCGTATCTTCTGTCTTACCCTGCTCCTCTTGCCTTCTACCTCACTAAAAAAGTTGCCTTGACTATTGCCTCTTCTTCAGTTCTCATAACATGATCAAACCACTTGAGTCTAACTTACCTTGCCTTTTCTCAAAGGTCGGTAACTTTCACAAACCTACGTTTATCTTCGTTAGTCAGAAGTTCCCACAGATATAAACCTATCATTCACCAAAGCATCCTCATCTCTGTCGCCATTGGTGTTGGCTCTTCTGCTCTTCGCAGAGGCATTACCTTTAGTCCGTACACGAGTACTGGTTTGAGAACACACTTGTAGACCTTCAGCTTTAGCATCAGTGATATCATAGTATTACACACAATCCCACTAGTTTCTCTCCATTTCATCCATGTTCTGTTTATTCTGTTTTTGATCTCTTCTTCACATCCTTTTTGGCTTTCGATTACTGAACCCAAGTAGCAAAACGTGTTCACCTGCTTTACGGCATTCCCTTAGTTATTGCTAATGTGACATTCCTCTCCTCCTTCTTTGCTGGCCACTAGTGCTTCTGTCTTCCTTGCGTTTACCTTGAGACACTTCCCTTCTAAAGAACTCTGCTATTCATTTAATTTCCCTGTAGTTCTGTATCACTTCCTGCTGTAGTAACCAAATCATTTGCAAAGAGCAATTCCATTGGTAGACCTTGTCTTGCTGTTGCACTGATGGTATCTATAACCAGAGGAAAGTGGAAAGGGCTCAGTGCTGAGCCCAAGTGTAGGCCAACTTCAATCCTGAACTGGTTGGTCACGCCTACAGGGGTCCTGATAGCGGTCTTGCTCTGGCTGTACAAACTTTGCACCCCCAAAATCATCTTTTCTGCCATGCCTCTTTTCTGTAAACACCAATACACAACTTCCCTTCGTATCCAGTTGTATGCCTTTTCCAGATCTACAAATGCCATGCACATTCTCGTTTCCATCCAGTTTCCTCTTTTGTCGTTGTCGTAGAATGAAGCTGGTATCCGTGGTACTCTTGCCTGACATAAACCCAAAATACATCTCATCTATTTCAACCAACTCTCTTAGTCTTCTATCCAACTCCCTTTCATAGACTCTCATCACATGTTTTATCAATTTGATTCCTCGATAGTTGCCACACTAATGATGCCCCCTTTCTGCTTGTATATTGGTATCAAAATACTCTTGTCCCACTCTTCAGGTATTTTGTCTTTATCCTAGACTTTCTCAATTATTTCAGTCCGTCACTCCACTCCTTTCTCTCCCAAGGCTCTAATAATTTCGTATGTAACATCAGATGATCCCAGTGCCTTCTCTTTCTTCATTTTTCCAAGTGTACTTGTAATTCCCTAAACGTGATTGGCTGCTATGGGCTTTCAACGGGCTCCACAATCTTCAAACCTTCTCGTGTATTCTCTGTATTCAACAACTGTTCGAAATAGTTCTTCGATTTTTGCTTGATTTCCACATCTTTTGTCAACAAATTACGCTCTTCGTCCTTTACTAGGGTGGACTCGATCATGTTCTTTTGAGACCTATGTGGAACACTTTAGGTTGATCTTGCTTGCTCTCCAATTTTTTATACAATTCCTTGCAACGTCATTCCCTTTCTTTTGCTACTGTCTTCTTTGCCTTACACTTGCATTGCCTGAACTCTTCTGGTGCACCTTCACGTCCGTCATCCTTCAGTTGTTTAAACGCCTTTCTCTTGTTGCGAACAACGTCTTGTACATCATCGCTCCGCCACCAAGAGTCTCTGTTGGTTTGGAAGCTCTTTTTGTTCCAAATACATGCGTAGCTCCTTCTGTAACAATCTTTTCCACTCGGTTCCACACTTGGTTTGCATTTTCTTCATTCACTTCAGATCTTTTCTTTGTGCTCAATGATTCTCTGAAAGCCTTAGCCACTTGCTCTTATTTTAGCTTCCAAGTCTTAACCTGTGGTTTTCTTCTCCTCTGGCGTTTTGTTTTCCTCTATCACTTTACATTCATTACCAGAAGTTTGTGTTGTGCAATGACAGCTGCGCCTGGAATCACGTTGGAGTTAATAAGGCTCTGCCTGTATCTTTTCTGAATCAAAAGATAGTCAATCTAACTTTTGTTGGCCACACCCTTGTATGTTACCTTGTCCTCTTCCCTTTTCTCAAAGCATGTGTTTGCAATGACCATCTCCAATGATTTTGCCATACTTAAGATTTGTTCCCCTTTGTTCTGGTCTCCAAAACCATTTCCTCCATGGTAACCTTCGGACCTACAAGTGTTTTTCCAAGCATAACCATTTAAGTCTGTCCGAATGACTACCTTTTCTGATTGTGGTACCTCTCTCATCACATTCATTAGCGCTGTGACAAACTGTTCCTTTTCTTCTTCTGTACAACCCGCTTGTAGGGCACAGGTAGATACTACATTTAGAAGTCCATCTTTGATAGTAAATCTTCACACTCATCAACCTGCCACTTACTCTGTTAACTTTAACCATATTTTCCTTCTGCATGTTGCTGAGTTTTGCCACAACATAAACAAAATGAAGACACCGAATACGATAGTTGTCATATTTCCTCGGATGCAATGAATTTTGAAACTACTGAATAGATTATTACCCAACTTGCTCTACAAAATGTAAATTTATTGCAACATGTTTCTTTTCTCGTGGATTTGGTAGGCTTGTGACATGTAATAATACGAGTATGGTTTTAATATAGGTTAGTGACCTCTGCTGAGAATTGTATGAGTTATGTATGGCTGCACTTGTGGTTTGATATCGTGATATCTGGAAAAAAGGATAATAATAATGAGAGCACGAGCCAACAGTTTATAGATAAATATGATAATCAATAAATATAATATCACCAGGCTACGGGGGAAAAGTAGATATATTTGTTTTTTGTATGCCAAGAAAGGTAGGAATAACCCAAAGTTTGATTACAACAATAAAAAATTACTTGAACCAAGCTCACAAAAATTTTAATTGGTATTCGTGGAAAAACATCTACAGCGATGCAGCTCTCTTACCAGTTATCTTTAGAAAATACTCATCCAGAAGAGGAAACTCAACCACCATCCAGGGACTTATGGAGAAATTTAAAAGGAATGATAAATGCCTAACAAGAAAACGGCATAGATATTGTAGCTTTTCAATGCCTCATCCATGGTTGAGGGCTTGCAAAACGCTGCAAGTGTTGTATTCAAATTATGAGAGCAGAATCTTGTAACTGCAGCTTTCGTTTATTCTTTAAATTCATAACTAGCGTCTCCCTTTATTTGTGATTTCATATTGGCTAAAAGGACCTAACATTGGCCAACAGATATGCTTACTTGGATATCATAACCATCATAGAACTGCAAAAGCTTTTTGTCAATGTTCTCACCTTTTATTCTTCACAGATTGGGAAATTCTAAAAACTGTCGACAAATTACATTCCAATGAAAATAATTTACATGTCCTTTAAACAAAAGACCTTGTTGTCCTACCAAACGAGCTACCCAAATTGTATTTGTATTGTCTGTGGATAAATATTGTACCTTAAATTTTACATTCCTTTTAATTGAGAGGGAACAGTGTTACCTGGTTTATTACATCTCTCTGAAGCCAGAAACACTTTCTGGTACGTGTGATAGCTATGGTGCAGATGATGGATTTCTTTTCCCAGAACATTATGACATTTCTTATATCTACAAAACTGAAAAGTCAGTCTCTATTTTCTTTTTAAATAAAAAGTGCACAAAAAGCAAAAATATGTTTTATGAGTTTTGCTGTGCATCGAGTTTTCTCCTTAATGCCTAAAGTTACAGGAGACTTGGCATCAATGTTTGCGAGTCTTAGAAAATCAAAGCTGTTCACCTCGTATAAAATGGCTTTTTAAAGTCAAGTACCTTTCAGGGTCGATAAAATTAAAAATATTCTGTGATGTAATATCAAATCCTCCAATTTTGTATTTGGTCTTAAAAGAAGGTATAGGTGCATTTTCATCGGTTCTTTATTAAGTTTATTGATGCTAAGACTTTATTCTAAGGAACAAAATGAAATATTTTCAATTGAATGTGCTTGAGAATTATCTCTGGCGATCCAGGCTCTATCAAAGTCAAACATTTTCTACCGTTTATTCCCATTTACACGTATTTTATGAGCCCAAAAAAGTCAAGGTAAATTTGGCAAACATTTTGACAACCTCTTAAACAACCTTCCACCATCACCAAGACTTGTGACAAGTTTTTCAGAAAAATAAACCAATTTAAATAGGCGTCACTTGTGTATTAAGACAATTCAAAATAAATGACCTGTAAACAACTTTTGACATTAAATTTGGTCTAGTGTTATCCAATTCCACCTCAAATCCAAACAACAGCCTCAGTGGCTGAGAGGTATAGTTAGCATTCCTGGTTCGAGCAGCAAAGCTGTATGGTATTTAAAATTAAAATATTTGTTTTTGTTGTGAAGCAAAAGTTATTTATAGATTCAATACTTAAAAGGTTTCGCCTGTACTAATAAAAATACCAACAGTCATTACTTGTAAAGATAGCCGGAAAATTTGAAAGTGAATAAGTCACAAGTCAACAAGATTCCCTTGTTCTACTTTATCTCCTTCTTGTGATGTTTCTACTGTTTAAATTGAATTTTTTTTGTCTTCTGAACTGCTAGTAGTTGAACTAAAGGAAAGAAACGCAACTTTACACGTGGAAAAATATTTTATTAAGCAGCAAATGAAAACATTGGAAGGTCTTTCTTCATACCTAAAAATCTGTTAGAAATTTATCCCATTTTGTTGCATGTTTCAGTCGCTGCTCATGTTCTTTGTTTGACATGACAATTGTTTTGGTATGAAATTACACATATCTTATCTCTCAAAATACTTTTTTATATTTATGTAGTCTTAAACTGCGTGTAATTTCATTTAATTTTGCAAAACAGACAACAGAAATTTAGCTGTTCCTAAATAAGGTGACAATAGTGGAAAACAGGGAATCGGAAAGACCCCCATCGTTGGTTTCTGATACCCAAGAAAGAAACAATGATTCTTTTTCTATTAAAGAGTACTTTGGCAAGTAAATTTTTGCTAATAAGTTAATCCATTATATTAATAAGTTGTTCTTACATACTATTGAATACTCTTTGTTATGGTAAAAAAGAAATGGCACAATATTTCCATATGACTTTTGCTTGACAAAAAGATATACTTATGTGCAAGTAAATGTCACTCCTGCAGAGAGAGCTTTGTTCAGTTATTACCCAAATTTTAGTTAGGAACCGATACGCCCTTTATCTCGAGATGTCAGCTATTTAGTTTTATTAGCTACTAAAGAAGAAAGGTGGTATTCAGTTCGGGAAAGCAACTCTTCCTGTTTATTTTGACAATTTTTATTTTTTAATTTCCAGTATTTAGCTATGCTTGTATTGTTTATGAACTATTTTACTATTTAGTTTCAATTGGTTTTATTGGCTTATCTACTTTGTTAACAAATTCCCTTTTCAGGAGGTATTAATCAATAGAATAAAACGACATGTGCTCAGTGTTTGCAGAGTAAAACTTTGTGTTATTCGAATTCAATCAAAGACAGAACAAGACTAAACAAAATTGTTGATTATTGTTCAGCTATAGCACAACAGCTACTCCTGAACAGCGAATGAAGTAAAACTTACGAGCTAAACGAGTTTATAGCACTTGACAGAGCCTTCTCTTTGTTGACAAAAACAATTTTTGCTATTTTTGCTAACTGTTTTAGCCAGCCAGCCATAAAAAGTGACATGCTTTTATCGATCCTCTCTTTTGTATTACGTATTGGTAAAAACACATTGACTTGTATTTTCTTTTTCTAATGTCTTGGTCCAGAAGAGTGCCGAGGAAAAAGATTTCGAACAAAATAAACGTGAATTTAATTCAGGTATTAAAAATTTCTTTTTGTAAAATGCGCAGAGAGCATATGCGATGTTCCCGAAAGGGCCTGATGAACCCGTTTAAAATTCTTTTAACAAGGTTAATTGATTGCCAAAAAGTGAATCTAAAGAGAAATCGTATTCTGATCAGAGATAAACCTAAACACTTCGTCAATTATTGCGTAATTATTCTCCAAAATACCGCATTTATTGGAATAATGTATATATTTTAGTTTTAACGTCATTTCCCCCCAACAATTGGGGCTCAGACAATGTCCTTCAGAGAGACTATGTTTTCGCAGTGAGAAATTTCTTGACCGGGTGCCCTTTCTGACACCAACCAATGGCTTTTTCCTTTGTAAAGTTCCGAATTCTCCTCGCCCGCTCTAAGAATCAAACCCGGGACATCTTGGTTTCTGTGCAACTGCAGTAACCATTAAGCCACGGGACCTCTATATTGGAATAATACACATTACCAATTTATTTTGCAGCGTCTTTTGCCTACTTTTTTATTTTTTAAAATGACGTTAAGAACTGACGTGTAGGTCAACCCAAATGTCCTTCCTCTTACCATTAAAAAATTTCAAATTTTGTCATGGCAAGAAACTGTCTGCAGCTTGCAATCATTTATCAGTACCATTTCTAGTCAAAAATAAGACATAAAAGAGTACAAATGCAAGAGGTAACAATCAACAATATTTGCCACTACATTTGCTACATGATCATTTGAATTAAGAACTAACAGGACAAGAACTTTTATATTCATCCAGTGTTTTCTTTTTTTTTGAAAAATGTAAATTTTACTTTTAAATTTTACTAATTAATTAACAACTTGAACATTTTGGGATTTTCAAGAGATGCTATATTGGTGACCACCTTTTTTCCTATTGTCTCTTTTTACTTTTAGTTATTTTCTTTCTACGGATTTACTCGTACAAAGTCGTGTTAGAATTTTTTTTCAGCTTTCTAATAAGAAGACTAAAAAATGAGGTGATGATGATACTGTGTGACTTTAATAAAATGGAAATCCATAGCTTTTTTCAATTCCAACAAGTATACGGTTTACTATTCTTTAGTGTATACTAACCAGTAAGCAGATATCAGATGCTACTGACTGTGTAGCAAAAGACTTATTTTCGTTGATGAATGATAGGACAAGGTGGGAGGAAAGAGTCTCGGAATGCCAAGTTTGCTTGAGTAAACACTTCTTCTTCTTCTTCTTCTTCTTCTTCTTTCTTCTTCTTCTTCTTTCTTCTTCTTCTTCTTCTTCTTCTTCTTCTACTACTACTACTACTTCTGCTACTACTACTACTACTACTTCTGCTACTTCTGCTACTACTACTACATCTGCTACTACTACTACTACTACTACTACTACTACTACTACTACTGCTGCTGCTACTACTACTACTACCCAATATTACAACTACCTATAACCACTGCTACTACTACTACTATTACTAACCACTACTACTGCTTCTACTACTGCTACCAATATCACTGCTACTACTTCTGTTACTACTACTACTTCTATTATTATTACTACTACTACTACTACTACTACTACTACTACTACTACTACTTCATTTACTAAGAATTAGCGACACATGTTCTGATACTGATGACATTTGCCAAATTAGGACTTCATTATACATATTTTTTACAACAACAAGCACTGATTGCTAGGGGAATGCATGATATTGTGTCTTTTGAATAGATTTGTGGAAAATAATTATTTGTATTTGATGAGTGTCTTTTTCTTTCAAACTTGAAAATACACTGGACTCATGCAATGATGACATTACCTGTGAAAAATGTTGTGTTGGGCTTTACCCAAATAGTTGACTTGTGCTTGTCAGGGTGTGGTCTGTAAGATGTCTACCCAAATAGTAGCAACATCAACAACAATAGACTGTCTACAAACTGACTGGAAAGAATAATTTGAACTAAAAGGAATAGTGGCCATCCACATTCAGGGAAGGTTGCAGCAAACAAAAATCGGATTATTGCTTCTGAATATTTGGAAGATCTTTAAAAAACTCTTTTATCTGTGAGGCTATTTAGGCAGTTATCCTATAAAAAAATTGGTTGAAAGGGTTAGCGTTACATGACATTTGAAAACAGGATTGGCTTAGTCACGAGCAATGCAGATTACCAGTGGTTTACAAATGATCCACTTTAGCTTAACTGTTATTAAAGGAAAAGAAAAATGTGGAGATAAAAATAGCATTTGTATCTTGAAGGGGCGAAATATTCTGACCGCTTATTATATATTTATACGTTACTATAAAATCTTTTAAAGCAAAGGCATATGTTGCAAATTTAAGTTTTTATTTAAATCAATCTTGAAATTAAAGAGTAAACTGAGGTGTGAATCTTACTTAATCTCTGTAAAGTAGAAATATTTACCTTCAACAAGAAAGGCAAAATGCATACTTTTTTTTTGGTAAATTACCTAGGTAGGGCTCTTGTAGGAAAACTTGTTAGTTGCAGTCAGTTTTTGAGTACTAGAAGTTTCTGAAGAGTTTCTTACCGTTGAATACTTCTAGCTTTTAACTTTGAAATGATAACTGCATTTTTAAACAGTAAAGGAGAACAAACTTTTAGTGAATGTTAAGTGATTGATCTCACGAAACCATTTTTAGAGAAAAGGGAAGTTCTAAGAATATAAAGTAGAAACAATTCTTTTGTTTATTTATTAAGTAAAATAGTTATTTAGCATACCAAAAAGAGTATGTTACTAATAGTTAGATGTCAATTACATACTATAATTGGTTTTCATTGCTGGAGACTGACGAGTTTCTATGGAACTAATAGTCTAACTGTTACCAACAAATGGAATTGATAATTATACATTTTAGATATGATCAACATATGTATCAAGGTCAACAAAACCTCTATACCTCTCCAGAAACATTTTTTAGGGTTTACCTTTCGGTATAAACCAAATTCATTGCTAATGTTGGCGATCATACAACTCCAAATATTTCTGTCTTTTTCCTTTCTTAGTAGACTGATTCACTTGCACTAACGTTATACTTAGTTAAATGATTTCTTCCATGTTTCTCGTAACGTATATAATATTCCTCTCCTTACCTGCCCCAACTCCTATTTTCTCAATGCATCCTGTAAATAGAAGCGCTTCCAAGGCTTCTTTTATGATAACATATCCAAGGAACTAAATCGGTCTGAGCCTTTGCATTAATTAGAGTTTCGCTTAGGACAGCTCTTTGTAAGAATTCTGCATTTAAGACATTGCAAAGCTGTGGTATCATCATCACTATTCTTTTCTATAGCCTCAGTGGTTCTAAGCTTTGTCTCATCTGCCAAACTTTTGTTGTTCCCTCACTGCCATAAAAAATTTTGTTTCACAAAACAGTCTAAAGACAACTTGTTGCTCTTGAATATATTTTCAACTTCTGGAATGAGCTCTTTGTATGCTTCTGGTACTTGCCTCCTTCTCAAACAATACCATGTGAGCTCTCTCGGGACTGTGTCATGTGCTTTTTCTAGATCTACAAACACCATATGCAATTCCTTGTTGTATTCCCTATGTTTCTCGTCCTACATGCGAAGGCAGAACATTGTCTCTGTTGTAGACCTTCCGTTTTGGAAGGCATACTGATTCTCACTGATCTTTACAAGTTCTCTTAACCAAGCCTCGATCACCCTCTCGAACAACTTCAGGCTATGGCACAAAAGCTTGATTCCTCTGTAGTTTTCACAACCTAGAGGATCTCCTTTTTGTTTGCAGAAAGTTATGGTGTTACTGGTTCTCCATACCGATGACATCCCTTCTTTAATAATATTGTGGAAGCAGGTAGTCATCCAGTCATTTCCAACCTCCCCCAAATCTTTAACCAGTTCTGACTTTGTTGGCCTTCGTCCTTTTTATCTGGGTCTTGACTTTGTCAGATGTTATGCTGTTAATTGGATCTTGGATGGATTTTGCTTCTGGCAATGGTGACATGTTATTCTATGTATTCAGTAGTTGCTCAAAATATTGCCCCCGTCTATCATTCACCTCCTCGTCTTCGCTTAGAATGTTTCCATTCTTTTTACGTACAAAGTTGATTCTGTCAATGTCTTTTGATCACCTTTGTCTTGTTCTTTCCAATCTGTAGATCCTCTTTGGTCCGATTTCTCTTAGGTCATCGTACACTTGCTTGTATCATCTTTCTTTGGTCATTGCACACTCCTCATTGCAGATCTTGTTTATTCTCCTATATTCCCCTCTGTCCTCATCTAGACCTATTATTTCCAGACCTTAAAGACTTCTTTCTTTTTTCTCACTGCCTCCTGTACCTCTCTCTCCCACCACCAAGACTCCTTTTTTAGGTATTTTCCAGCCCTGCTCTCATCCAACGTTTTCCTGATTCTTGATGAATAAATCTATCCTTCTGCTCTCAGCCATTTATCAGTCCAGAGTCAATTACAGGTTATCATGTGAGTTTCCTATAAGAACAGTATCATCTGCACACCCTAACGTGTTGGCAATACGTCTACGACAAATCCTGAAAGGACTCACAGTTCATTTAGGACCTTTTAACTGCAGAGGTTGAAAACGTAAGAAAGAAAACACAGCTCTGTTGTACTCCTTTCTCTATCTTGGCCACTAATTTCATTCTTTATTGTCAAGAATACTCTTTGTTCCAAGTACAGTTTATAAATAATACGAGTAAATTTTTCATTTATATCTGGACTCATAAACATTCCATTGGTTTTTGATATTTTACATTGTAAAATCCCATGGTGAAATCGATTAATCGCTTGTACATATCTTTCTATTTTTCAATAGCTCTTTCGCTCAGCATTATCACAATTAGCATTGCATTTCTGGTACCAATTTTGTGCTCTGCAGAACATTGTAAAGTTGTAAATGAATTCAATACTTGGTACTAAATTTGCTTTAAGATATTTACGAATATTTACGATGATGTAAAAATGTTTTCAGTCTTTTTTTAAAAAACTGAATATGAAGAGAGATCCGTGCAAAATACGATTCATAATCAACTTTGACTAAATATATTCTATACTTGGATAGCATTAACTCCGTTTTTAAGGAAAATACAAAAGCTGTACATTTTCACTCCAATAACAATTTCCAGTGGATACAAACCCTAAACCGGTGCAGTTTTGCATTTTCTTATATTATTAAGCAATAGAGACATATGAAATTTGACATTTAGAAATTATTCCAGTCTTTTCCCTGACTTTATTTGGTCATTTGCTACCAAAAAACATAAATAATGCAGAAAAGGCAACAGTCAAACTTGAGTCTTAGTTCTCACAGAACAGATAAAACTTGTGAGAAGCATCTAGGTTTTTCAGTATATCCACAGGGATTCAGTGTAACAATCTATCAAGGATTCCTTTAAAACAAACAGTGAGAATACCCTATTGTATTTAATTAACTTTCCATAGATACCGATAAAATTTGCTGTGTTAATATTGAAACACTTTTTAAGTCCCTTAGCGTTATTTTTATCTTTCATTGACAGTACGTTTTCATGACTTGGTTACTTTTTTCAAGGAAAGCTCTTCCAGCTGATTCAGCATTGGTTTTTCTTGAGCACATAAATAACAAAAAAAAATCAAACAGTTCCTCTACCACAATTGATATTCTTAATAAACATTTTATTAATTGACTTGGTAGAGCAGGAGGAATTTTATAAAAGATACAACCCAGAGACCTAAAAAAAAGCTCAAGACCGTTACAATAAGCTAGAATAACGAATGAGATACCAACTTTAAATCACCCTCAGAAAAAAACTGTTGTTGGCTCTGGGTCGAGCGAAATGGCATAACCTTGTGATTAGAAGCAAAAACTATTGCTTAGTATGCTAATATGATTTTGGCACCGGTATCATTGAGCTATAAGCTTACTTTACAAAAGAGGGAGATTTATTTGAAGCACAGAAACATTGTGACTGGCTGAAAGTTGTAACTGTGGAGAAAAGTCAATGTAGAATTGTTTTGTCGGGACTTGGCTTTTTTGATTCGCATTAAAAACGTGAATTATTAATAGTGCTTTGTTTTATTGTAGTACACTAGGACTCTATCATTTTACCAACTCAAAAATAGGGTAGTATTTTGTTGTTTTTTTATAATGTTGAAGAACTATACAAGGTATAATGCTCATACGTGTATGGAGCGGTGAAAAGAAATGACACACAAAAAAAAACACTATAGAAGGATAAGGTTGTTGAAGCATTGTTTTTAAGACACTCAGAAGCATTGAAGAATACTACTGTAGCTTGGTATTTGTAGTCTAAAATGCAACTATTATTATACTTATTAGCAAAGTTTAAAAACAATTTCCTAATTTATTTATTTATCTATTTATCTTTTTATTTTTAGTTTACTTTAACCAAGGATGGAAGCCATTTCATTGCAAAGGGTTACTTTTCTTGTTTCAATTTTTTCTGTTTCGTCCCTCCTCCTATTATACCTACAAAAACAAATACACACACGTAGTGTGCCTCATGAAAAAAGAAACGAAAAATGTAAATATAGTAAAACGAGAGGTTTAATTGCAATGGAATCTTATTATCAAATATTACATGTCTCAGTTTTCTAGCAAGATAGTCAGATTTATAAGGAGAAGACAGATGGCAATGGTTAACCTGATAAAATAAAAGTAGGGAATTGGGTGGATAAGTTATAAAGTCAGATGGAAGAGTGCAGTACTAAATAAACAATAATTATTGTTTGAATCATAGATTATTGGGTATAGAACTCATTACCTGTACAAAGTCAGTCCCACGTTGAGGTCACAAGAAAAAGTTTTTGCCTTACCGTGTCAAATTACACCTCAATGTGATTTAAAGTTCTAAAAATTTTCATCAAAATCACATTGCCTTACTTATTCACCACTTTGTAGGATAAACTGTTCACCACAATGACGCAAATGATTTGATGTGCTTGAACACTAGGCCTAACAAAAGCTCATTTTTATATATCAGGATTCGATTTCAATAATCAGGTGGACATATATTCATAGTCACTTTCTGTCAACTCATACTTCTAAAAATATCTTTTAAACTATAAAAAATTTAAGAAGGTATTAAAGTATCAACAAGATGTTTAGCTTTGGGAAAAACTGGTCACGGAAGTTGACAGAGGATACAAACATCAATTTTAGGAAATATACGAATGACTCTCCAGTACTAGCTGAGTTACCGAAGTACAATTTTTAGCTGAGATGCTCTTCAACTTAGTCTTCTATTTCTTATTCAGTTTTCACCAAAAACAAAATTATATGATAAAAATAATTTCACTTCTCGATTTGATGAAGGAATATTATTAATTAATTTTTTATCATTAAGTTGGTTAATTGTTGAAATAAATTTATTACTTTTGCCTGAATATTAGTTTTTTCTTAAACTGACGAAAGATAAATTTATGCCATTGGCTAAATTTTCTTAAAGTTAATTTTTCATATATGCTGCATATTTCTGCAGTTTCTTTTTAAAAGCGATAGTCCCTTGATTTCTTTGTAGTTAGGTTGTCTATCCTTGCAGAATAAAGGGTGTTTTCCATGAATCTTTGGTCATGGTTTTGGTAATCAAGTTGGAATAAAGAGATGTTGTTTCTAATTGCTGAATTTACAAAATTTTCTTGCAATAAGGCATTAACTTATAGAAGATTTTTGTTAAAATGTTATGTAACTATCTCTCTTGGACAATTGCAGATACCATTGCCTTAGAGCTCTGCTCAATGACGTAATATTTTATTTGCATGACGTAATTAATTTTATGTACATTTTTTCAATCTTTTTCAATATCTTGCGTCTGTTTTTGCTTCCTAAAACGTTGCTAGAAAACAGCAAGAAAAAGTAAATTTTGACATTAAAAAAAAAATGCTCAATGCTTTATAAATCGGATCAGTTATCAGCACTAACTTTATTATTTGTTCAAAACTGTCAAGAATTACTGAAGTCAAGAACAGCAAGCAAGAATATAATGACGAACTTTACGTTATGTTCCATAAAACTATTTTTGTATTGATAGAAAAAGCTTACACTGACCTTTAAAAGATGCTGAATTGTTGTGTCGAATCCAGTTTCTTCCAACTGATGAGTTGATCGGATTGGATAAATCTATAACAATGGAAGAAATTCAAGATTTGGTGGAAGGCAAATATTTCAAAATTTTTAACAGAAACTTTCAACAAAATTTCTGAATAGCTAAAGGATGTCGAGATTTTGTTATTGACGAGGAGAACATTTATTTGTTCTCAGTAAAAAGCTTTTAAAACTTCGCCTATCCAGTGCAATTATTTACTTCTTCAGTAGCCTGTGATACTTATTGTATCGATAAAAACCAAGGTTTTGAGATGTGAGAGGAGTATAGGTATTTAAAGATTCTTTAAAATTTTATTAAATTAAAAAATCTTGGGTGATGTCTAAAAAAGCATACATCAAATAATTACCCTTAATAATTGATTGTACAAAACGGAATGAAGGTATGCTTTGTTAATATTTTGTTTCTCTGTTCCAAAGAGAAAAAAGAACTTAATCCTAATTTGACATTTCTATGGAGACTGAGATTTGGTTGAAAATTAACTGCTCCTTTTTCTTTTCATAGCAATTGCCTAAAAGGATTATATTTCTTATTATTGTTCAGTAGTATACAGACCTAGGCCGAAAAAATATAAAGAATGAGGGATAAATACAGTTTGATTCATGAAAAAAAACTAGGTACATTCTAAACTTTGAATAGTACAAAGAAAAATTTGTCAAACATACTCGATAGGTACATCGTTGTAATCCTTGTTACAATTTATTACTGAAAATTATTCCCAAAAGTATAAAAAAAACCTTGTTTTTACTTTCTATGAAGGCAAAGATGTCGAGCCTAACTAATATCAATTGATCTTTGCCTTTCGATTGAAATAAGGGACAAATCTGTTGTACGTTTTTGCTTTATCGTGGATTGTTGGGCAAGTCTTTATCATTTGACTTAAGAAAACTAGCATTGAAATGCACAGTGCACACGTTTCGCAAATGAGTTGATTGCAGTAACCTAGAAAATTAACCTTTTTTATTAGCCAAGTGCAATCGCAGCTTTATCTGCATCAATACCTCAGATGTCGTTGCAATTTTGGGTCCTAAAATTGAGTATCTCTTTCAGTGTATAAAACAGTGAATCAGGAGTTACTGACATTCCCTTTCTGTGAGAAAAGTTTCCAAAATTCCAACATAAAGAGCATGCTGAAAATACCCCTTACTTCTTTGACTTTAGACACATTTGCTGCTTTGTCGATCAAAGTTAAAAGGACGAGACAATTTTTATTTCTGTTTTGATTTTGCGTCTTTGTATCTCGGCAAGACTATATATCAGATCACTGTGGGAAGCTGGACTGGTCTTATCAAAATTAGTTGAATTGTTTTCTCGCAACCTTACTAGTATCAAGTCATGCATAGCTATAAAGCCAACCATTCCTATAAAGTTACCTTTGATAATAGAAAATATTTTTTCATAGAGATGACGAAATAAAAGATTCTGTTGAAAGGAAAGAAATGGAATGAGATCCAATAATATGGTCACAGATCTTCTATTTTCTTTAATTTAATTCTTTCCGTTACAAGTTGACATCTCTCGATTTCTAGAGAAAAATATCTTACTATTTGCTGTATATAAAATAAGAGTATTTAAAAGCTGGAACGAACAGCAGGAACTAACAGTCAAGTATTCGATTTTATCTTGAAGGGAAAAGAAGCTAATCACCTTTGTTTTCAATTGTCTTTTCTGAATAATTTTCAGTATCGTGGTACCATATATCTTCGATCGACCATGTGAAATTGATTTGATTCCAAGGTTTTTACAATTGTTCCCTTGAGGCTGACAAGGTCCTAAACGACAAAGTTCTTGCAACTTTTCATTTTCTTGGATACATCTTCGAATTCATACAATGCAAAGGAGGATCCGTCGGAGAATATTCCTTGGTATTTACAATTAAATATTAAATTTGATCTGCATCTTTGAAAACCTTTTCCTAAAACGAGAATATTTCATTTACAAAAAGTCTTTAAATATATTAATGACAACAGAGGAGAGGCCGAGGTCGGTTTGGATAAGATTCGAAGAGCTGCAGCAACTTGTCAAGACTTTATCATGAAATCCTGAAATGGCTGTCAAGAAGTGGTTTATGTCTTTCTGTCTAAACAAGATACCTTTACACCAATCTGGCAATAAGTTACACAGGCTACTTTTTTGTCAGAAAAAAGTAAATATTTGCAGCAGCGATCTTTTACAATTTTACCAGCTTTACCAGTTGCTGTTGGCCACAAATGATGTGAACGGATAACTTATTACGTTTTGCATCCGATGGCACCAGTTAAAAGTTCCTTTAAGCATTTCCATATAGAAATAAGCCCTGATCCAATAAGTTCAAGTATCTCCAACGAAGGCATTGCACCACCAGAATTTCATGATCATCGAAAGGTAACAACTGCATGTGCAAAAGGTTCCAAGGCACTTATATAGGATATTTTACGATCTGTGGTTGCTTTTGACCTTAAACATCTTTTATAGATAAATATGTATTGTATTAATTTACGTAGTGAGACCTGTTTTAGAACATTAGTTATAAACAAGGTTATATATATATATATATATATATATATTTCCTCGTTAGATAGTGGAGGGTGGATATTCGTTGGGTTTAATATCATTCCATTATGTTACTTAAAACTGCAAGAAGAACTAGTTAAAGTGGAATGACATTTGAAAGGGTTGATTGGGACACGCATGTCACTCTCTCGGGTTTTTAACCCAAAATCACCTTAATAATAAAAAAGGATCCTAGCACTCCTTTCTGTTAACATCTTCAAAACCAACAGTTAAAAAGTTAACTGAATGCACTATCATGGACTCAAAAAGATTTGTTTTAATACTTTAAAATATATGTGTGCATTTCAGTTGAATCCCAGATGAGGTCAGATGGAACATTCTACTTGGTAAAATGAAATACATTCTAATTAATGTAATTAGTTTCCCTGATGTTCTCAACCGCCAACGACAGGAAAGGTTTTCAGCTAATATAAGCTAAATTCATGGCAAAAGTAAAATTAAAGAAGGGCGTGTCGTATGAGTACTGCTATAGCATAGACACTTGCAGTAAAATCAGAAAAGGCATGGATTGCATATTGATGCAGGGCGGGGCTTAGCGTCACATCAAATTACTTTAGGTCACAGGAAAAAAACTGAAGAACTGACACAAGTTCCTGAAACACAATTGTTGTGATTTTTATGTTCTGCAGCTGAACAAAAAAGAACAGAAGATGTCAAAGGAAACTGTGGTACCACAATAAAAAATCAAAAGACCAAGTCTATGCACTTGGAAAAGATAAAAAAAGTTGTTGTAATGTCGAATATGAATCGGAAACACATCGGTCAGAACAATACTTCTATGCGCAAAGTTTACACTCATGGGACCCTATCCAGTTCTGTCTGCTTTGATATTTCACTATAAAGTTCAAAGCTCAATTTTTAGCATATGTCAAAGTTGTTCTCGTCTGTAATTCCAGATTGCATCCCTGCTCTGCTGATTGCCACACGTACTAAAATTACTTTTAATAATAATTATTATTATTGTTTAACAATAATAATAATGGAAGCAATGATAATTTACAGAGCAAGATTGCTTTTATTTTAAAATTAAAACATGTCTCCGAAACTGAAATTTTTAATTGTTGTCCAAACTTTTAACATTCGAATAAGCGATTCAAAGTTTACTGACGAGAGAATCGGTTAAAAATCTAATTCTTTTGAAAACAAAGCTTTAATTCTATTTCTTTCTACATCTTCATCAATATTCTCCCACTGTTTTGTCACAGTTTTGAAGGCTAATCATGAATCATTTTTTGAGTGCATGTGTGAATTTCTGGCAATCATTTGTAAGATGTTGATATGTAGCCTGAAGCCCCTGAGTCTCTTGTGAGGCTCAATAAAATTACTTCTTCAAACCCAAAGCGACGTAATATGCAATCTTCAAATGTAGAAAAAAAATTTATTCGCGATTTTCGATCAAGACGCAACAAACAATACCATTAAAGATCTTTGCAAAAAAAACCCAGAGAAAATACAAGGTTTCCCGAACACTTTCCAATTTTTAGTTTGCTTTAGGGTCTTTTAAAATACTTTGATAAGTTACGCAACAATCGTCGCATTGACTGCGTATGATGCGCCCAAATATTGTGAAAAGTTTTGATTTCTCTTTAAATAATATTGAAAAATTCACATCTTCGAAGAAAAAGAACAAAATAACTACTCTATTCGTTAATGCTTATAACGTTCTGTGTAAAAAATTATTTCTTAATAGTCAACTTAATTTTCATATTTCTTTAAAACGATATTCACTTGTAGTTACGTATAATTCAGGTTTAATGAAGCTTTTAAACATTTCCTTAGAATAATGACAGTAGAAATGTTTCGGAAGAAGTCATGCATAATGCAAAGCTTTCATTGCTTAACAGCAGCCTTTACTCAGGACGGAAGTCCTTGATTACCTCTTTTTTAGGTAATTTTATAGAAATAGTGGAAATTTCCTTTTCTATAACAGTGCAACAGGAGGTGCATTAAAATAAAAAATACCTACTTTCAATTGTAAAATATGTCATAATACCAGGTGAATGTTTGCTTTACGATGTGTCCTATTTCTTTTCGATATCAGATTTCTGCTAAAAGAGGAGATCCATAAATAAAATATTTTCTAATTTTTTTGACAATGTCAAGTAAATACAGTAGCCATTAAAATGCGACAGATAAGTTTCGTGAATCAGATTGGCACGTCAACTACAGAACAACCCCATCATTTATCTGTAACGTATATCAGAATAACACTCTTTAATACTATTTAAGGGTCTCCGCAAAATTAGAACATCTATTTTTGCTTATTTTTACGTTTGTTGCTCCTACGTATTGAAACAAGAGCACTCAGCGTGATTCAACCTTACTGGTCGAAAAAAAGAAGTGTTTTACAGTACTGTTAGTAGATCCCTTGCTGTTAAAAATGACCCCAATTTTCTTGTGTTGATAAATAGATTGACGTATCTTACAAGCAGATGGGAACCTTTTTTTCCCTACTCTAAAACCATCTTATCAGTATATTTGTATGAAGTAAACACGCAAGACAATATTTATTTCAAAAGGGTTCTAGCATAAAAATAGATTCAGTTCATAACCGTCAAGCAAATTTAACTCACGTGATTTGCCGTGTGTGGGATTACTATTTATTGAAAAACAGAATATATATCATTGAATTTTTCTTGTAATAAGTTTCAAAGATGTGTAAAAACTCTTGACTTGAACAATTTGACCTCGCAATCCACAAGAAAAGGCTCCCTTTCCCAAAATGTTAGTATTTCACTCTTGAAAAAAAAGCTATTGTTTGGATTGTAACTCCACTTCTAATGATGTCCTAGGACAAGGAAAAATTAGATGTAGGCAAAAGAAAACTTTGTAAGGAAATATCTCACAGCATTATGGCAAGTTTTATTAAGTATCATTCCACGTGTCTAGACGCCATTAGTACAAGCTGTTCTGTGGTTCTATTTTTCTAAGGGAAGTAATTCAAGCTGTCGTCTGTATTTAAATGAATGACGTATCAAATACTTCAAGCTATAAACAGGCCAACAATTCTGTCATGTCAATGAAGGAAGCACGATCTAAAAGCAAAGAAAAGCTTCTGTACTACATTAAGTTGTCCTCAGAATGAAATCTGGGGCTTTTTGTTAAAGGATTGGTTTACCTTATGAATAAGAATATTTGTTTTAGAGCTTAATCATCAAAATTTAGCATTAATTGTGAAACAATATTAATAAACGGTAGTTGAAACAATCATAAAATTCCCTCTTTTTTTAACTAGAAAAGTTCTAAACGGATAACCTGTTTCATTTTATTGGCACAGTAACATTTGAACTATTTTAGCTGGTGTTTGTTAACAGAAGCGATTGCACGTAGTTCCACAAAAAATGTTCTTTTTTGTTCTTTATTAGCGCAATGTATAAACGAATATATATAGTGACAGCTGCAAAGTGATGATTAAAAGACCACCACTTCAGTTTCTTCCAGTGTCATCCACCCCACTTCCCATTCTACTTGGGTGTAGTTAGAGGTTTTTGATCTGTGCCTGTGTTTTGTTGATCTTCCATGAGTGTTTACATGTTTACAATGTCATCTGTTCCTTTTTCCTTCCACAAGTCTGGCAAAATCTCATATTATTATTTTGGTATAAATTCCTCGTGTGCAGATTGATGAGAATCCTCTTCATATTTGCTGGGTCGAGTGATAAGATTGTTTTTTAAAAATGTGTATCTTCCTCAAGCAACTAATTAGATTGTGTTCTTGAAAACCATGTCTCGCAAAGCACTTCCTTTTGCTCTGCAGATTTCTATCCATAACCAATGCCACTTACTATTCGAACCGTGTAGGTAATGCTACTCATTCGTGACAGAAAAAGAGCAAAATTGAAAAGAACTGTCTAAAAATTAACTTGATGGAGGAAGATACAAAGAAGCTGAAGCATTTCAGAGCGAAAGAGCATTTGCAATAATAAAGTAAATCATGAATTACATGATGACAAGTCTATAACAGACTTAAGAGAAAAACAGCTTCCTTTAATATGCTAAACGTTTCCCACCCGTTCATATCAATACAATAACATTTTTAAAGGAATTATATACTTTTGCATACTACCCAAACTTCTTTTTATTAATATATATTAAAATCAAATATTTGTAACAATACTTGGTTTTACTATGTTCATGAAAATATCATTCTAAAGAAGTGTGGAGGAAGAAGGGTCAGAAAGAAAAAGGAAAAGCAATGGACGCAAGCCCCCAAAAACACAAACTACGATTGGTACTCTCATTGTAGATACAATGTCAGGGAGAGAGAACCCAATTGTGGATCTGATGAAGAGAAAGGTTAAGGTTCTATAAGTACAAGAAACCAAGGGGAAAGGCTCAAAAGCCTGGAAAATTGGAAATGGAGGTGTATTACAGTGGAACATCAAACAACAGGAATGGAGTAGGGATCATCTTCCAACATCATCCAATGCGAGGGTAGTATCAGTAGAGAGATTTTCAGACCGAATCATGGGACTACGAATAGAAGCCGGTGTAGCCATAATGCTAATCATCAGTACATACGCTTCAAAGACTCGATATAATGGAGAGGAAAAGCAAAGGTTTTGGGTAGACCTTGATGATTATGTGAGCAAAACGCCCGGAGATGAACGTGTTTACATAGGGTCGGATTTAAACGGCCATGCCGGAGAGGGTAAGGTGGGAAATAAAAGGAACGTGGAGAAACATGGAGCAGGAACAAGAAATGAACAAGGTGAGAGAATAGTGTGCTTTGTAAAAATCTTCGACCTAGCTATCGTAAGTATATTCTTTATGAAGTCAGTGGAACAGAAAGTGACTCACAAAATGTGGTCAACATAGTACCAAAATTGATTATATACTTTGCAGAAGAAGAGTGCTGAAGAAAGTCACTGATTGCAAAGTACTGCCAAGTGAATAGATCACACCCCAGGATCGACCAGTGATATGCGAGGTGCCATTGCCGACGCCATTACAACGAACTAAGAAAGCGGAGCCAACAATCAAATGGTGGTGGGTTAAAGAACCAGAAATCGGAGAAGGGTTCAAGAATGAGGTCAGAGAAAGACATGGAGAGGTCTTGCCAGTAAACTGGAAACAACGGTTGGAATTCGTACAAGGCTAGCAAAGTGCTCGATAAGACCACTCACTGGTCAGTAAAGAAGTAGAAAGACATTTGGTGCTGGAATGAGAGGTGTTGGAAAGAAAAAAAGCAAACCTTCAAGATGTGCTCTACAGATGGAGGAGAACGAGCTAGAGCAGCGTATAGGAAGTCCAAGAAGAGGGTAAAGCGAGTGCTGTCAAAAGCGGAAGCAGAGACAGTCGATGAGATGTACACCAACAGACATGCGAGCGAATTAAATCTGTCTATAGACTGGCTAAGCAAAGGAACAAGGACACACAGGACATACAGCACGTTAAGATGATAAATGATAAAAACTGTGTTGTGATGAAGTCAGAACTGGAAATCTTGGAGAGATGGAAGGGGTATTTTGAAGATCTGATGAATGTTGAGAAGCTCAGGGAGGAGCGAGCAGAAGACCAGTTCAAGACCGAGAGATTAGACCAATCACACGAGAGGAAACAGAAATGGCACTAAGCAAATTGAAGAATATTAAAACAGTTTGTCCAAGTTAGCAGTAGAAGCCTGATAATACCTAGAATATTCCGAAATTGAGTTCGTAACAGGGCTATTCAACGATATCCTTGAAACAGAGCAGATGGCGGAAAAGTAGAACAAAAGGACACAACTTTCAATATATAGGAACAAAGGAGATGTACAAAACTGCTCTAAGTACAGAGGAATAAAGTTGTTGAGTCACTTCATGAAGGTTTAGGAGAGGGTAACTGATCAAAGTTCGAGACGAAATCGAAATCAGCCCAGAACAGTTCGGCTTTGTGCCCAAGAATAGCACAACAGGTGCCAACTTTGCGTTGTGAATGACGGCAGAGAAGTATCGGGAAGGCCAACAGGAGCTTCATTGTGTATTCGTTGACTTCAAGAGGGCATGTGACAGCATACCGAGAGATGAGATTTGGTATTGCATGAGAAGGAAAGGAGTTTCAGAAATGTTTGCCCACTGTGTTCAAGAAATGTACAGTGAGTTTAGAGTGGACGTCAGATGTGCTGCAGGAAGGATAGAAATATTCGATATGAAAGTTGGATTCCATCAGGGGTCTGTCCTGAGTCCACTACTCTTTGGTGTACTAATAGATGTGCTGACAGATGAAGTGAGGAGGGAGACGCCATGGAATATGACAGATGACATTGGGCTCTTGAATAAGAAAAAAAGGGAAGGCCAAGGAAACGCTAGAAGGATTCCGGAATGCACTGAAGAAACGTGGATTGAAAGTGAGCTGAGCAAAGTCAGAGTACCTTTGCATTAACAAGAAAAGACACTTACCACCCATCAAAATGGATGCCTATGATCTTTCAGACGTAGAGGATTGCAAGTACTTCTGGTGCACCATTGAGAAAAGTGGAGATTTTTTTAAAGAAATGAAGAAAAGAATCCAGGCAGGGTAGAGCAGCTGATTGAACACGACTGGAATCTTGTGTGACAAGCGAGTTCCCGTCTAGGTCAAAGGAAAACTGTGCAAAGCCGTGGTAATGCCTGACATGTTGTACCGACTGGGGAGAACCCCTCTACCTACAAGTCTTCAGAATGCAAAGGGCAGAAATGCATCTCCTTATGTGGTCGCTTAGAGTTAAAAGAAAGGACATGGTCAGAAATGAAAAAATCATGAGAATCTCCGTGGTATGTGACATCGTAGAAAAATTGAGAAAGGCACGGTAAGGTAGTATAGGCATGTGAAAATGAGGAAGGAGGTGCACATTGCTAAATGAGTGTTGAACATGAAGGTACCTGGCAGGAGAAAATAGGGAAGGTTAAGGAGAAGATGGAGAGACTGTGTGGGAGACGACATAATGAAGATTGAGATGATCCTAGAAGATACACAGGGCCAACGCAAATGGAGAAGTCAGTTCGCTGTGGCAACCCCTAATGGGTATGATAAATTGTGATCACGAACGAAAATAAGTAATTTAAACACCTCCAGGGTATACTTTGCAAAGTTGTTTGTGTTTACTTTCTTTTGCCTTATAGTCTATATCTTTTCTACTAATTAAATATATGTGAAAAAAAACTAACTTTGACAATAGCGTGTTTTTTCCCTAGCTCAAATCTTGTATTATACATTTGTTTGTAGTACCGAGTGTGTTTAGAAAATTTCAGAATTCTTGTAAAAACAACGTGGAATTTGCCAATATTTTAATTATCTCACTCAAAAAATTACACTGCTATAATGATTATAAAGTATTTATAATAAACAGTTAATATGCCACAGAACTGATGAGGAAAGTATTAAAAATTTAAAAACTACATTCGTACAATAAGTCGCAAGGGAACGATTTTACGTTTTATCAGAGGTATTAGTTTGGGGTTTTTTTTGTGTTTGTGTGTCAGGGAGGGGGTAGTCAAATATGAATTTTTCAAGATATAAGTTTTAGTCAACTTTGAATTAGTTTGGACTTCAGACAAACTTTTTTTTTGTAGGAAAGCTTTTTATCGCTTCGTTTTAAAATTGTATTAATTTGTTAACAATAACAATAGCATTGGGATGAACACAGAAATGGTGTTGAGTAAAGGTAAGGTATGTAATCAGCTCTTGCGATTGTTTCCCACGAATTAATCATAACAAGAAAATTGGTTCTTCAGACCACTAGTCTTTTTAAATGTTATTTAATCTTCATGTAGATTCAGTTTGAATTCTTTATTCTAAACATACTACGTTGTTGGGAAAGCGATTTATATTACGGAGCTGTCATACCGCTTGAAAACTACACCATAATAATGTTAAAAAATAAGTAGTAAGTTCATCTGCAATAACTCATATCAAATATTTTCTTTTTTCTGAACTATTTTGTACCATTCAGATATTGCTGTGTGACAATAAGATGCAATGTCCAGTCTAGTTGTTGACCTGGGTGCTTTTTTATGAATTTGATAGTCAAATTACTTGCCATGTTGACCTGAATTTAGGGTACCCAGCTTTATGACAGTTTGCATAGCAATCGTACCTGGACCTTTTATCCAAGATTAATTTCAGTCTCTTAACCAGGGCTATTTATAGTCTCTATTACATGTATTTCATGTTTGCTGGGAATCATTGTAAATATTCGATAATGTGGATGTAGTCATTGCATTCAGTCCCATATTAAAAGAGCAATTTTGATAACGTACTTTGAAGGGTGTTAAAAACACATTTGAAAAGAATACCTCTAGAATTTCACAGTGTTCCCATTGTGTCAGCAATTGATTATAAGCTTTTGTTGTAATTGTTTCAAGACTGTATACCAGTTTTCTCAGTTATATTACTCGAATAAAGTCAATAATTAATTCTTGTGAAGTAGTCTTACAGAGTAAGAACTATTCACACCAAATATGACTACAAATGTATTTGAAAATACAGTTTATGCTTTACTGTGTCCCAAACGATAAGATAGATAGTTCAAGAAAGTTATGAATAAATTTTAAATATCAATTTAACTTCATTTACGTTATTCCCGTATTCTCTAATTAGCAGTATTGCCCGATTGATTAAATGCATTTCTTACCATGCGAGAGGTGCCCTGTTTGAGTCTCGAGTCATATCCCAAGAAGTAAATACCCAAGGCCTAATTCATTTTTCCGTTGTAAATAAGATAATTTTCAGTAAGTACATGTTTCCGGGGTTAAAAGAGGGAAGAAAGCAACAACAAAAGAAAAGGATGAAGAAGAAAACAAAGTAAAAAATCAAATAAGAAAAATAGCCTTTTGTACGGCAGTGGTAGCAGCCTTACTACGAGCGAAAGAAGAAGATACAAAATTGTGATTGGTACTGTTCAGTTTTCTTCTATGTGGCTGAAGATGCCAATATTGTTCAGAATAGCAAAAGGTCTCTTTTGTCTTAAAGTATTCATTTCCATTTTCAGTGTAACGTCACGTGCCATAAGAATTTGTACGCCGTAAAAAACTCAAGCACTCGTTCGAAGACCCCAGTCTAGCAATTGCTAAGTTGTTGCCCAAATTTGATATATAGCTGGACAAAGAACAATGTATTGTGAATTTGAAAGTAAAATCACGGATATACAAAACAATGACAAAATGAATACTAATGATCCCTACATTTACTTATTCTCATTAAAGATACATGTGTACATTTATTAATACATTTTCTTTTTCTTAACCGAAAATCTCAACAGTGTAACTATTTTGTTGGTTATTGCTCTATTTCGTATTAGACTGTCTCTCAAAAATGGGCGTCATGTTTACAAGTAACCAGCATTATTTACTAACAAAACCTCAAATACTAATCAATGACAAAATGACCCCTATTTTAGAATCTTTAATACCTGAAAGGTCTGCCTTGTTGCCATCTCTGTCATTGTTTTTGTTCATTCCAGTTTGGCTGCAATGTCTTTGATGACAAGTTTTATCTCAAACTATCAAGATCTATGTAGCTACTGGGGGATATCACCTAATAAAAACTGACAGTTCTTACCAACATCTTTTATGCTCACAAATCATGACACAGTTCATGCCATAAAATACAAAATGTTTAAATAAGTGAGAGTTTTACGAACTACTACTTTATTGTATTCAGACAATTTTTACTGCAGTTAAACAGCAAGTCAAAACAGTCACTGACTGTATCTCTATGTACAAATATATTGCCTAAATACATGTTCATACGATACTCTGATGAAAACAAAATTACTATTAATACAATATAGTAAAAATTATTATATTCGACTGGGACTAATTTCCAGTGAGATCTTGCTATGGTGCCACAAGTGCGAATCAAATGTGTGCTAGCTTGGTATCTAATCTACTTGAAACCTTTAGTTATACGTTATTCTTTTGAAATGTGACTGGTACAAGATACATAATGACACTTGACGTTATTATACATGTTATATATTTATATGTATATATAATATATATTAGTGTAAGGGAATGGAAATACAATGTTATCCATAATCCAATTCTGTTACATAATATGGGATGATAACATGACAGGGTGATAGCAGAGTGACAGATGTTCAAAACCTTCAAAAGAATAAGTTTAAACCATGGCTCGGACAATAATAAATAGTTAAAAGATAGAGTTTTCCTGTATAAGTTCATTTATCATATTGGTGGGATCGATTGGATCTTACAATCTTGATCTGATCGTATGATAAAGAAAATTTTGAACACACGGATAGTTTGGATTATTTTATTGGCAATAGTTCCCTTAATTAATTACTTTTGCAGTCTAGTATTCTAATTTTATTACCTGCTAGATGAGTCTTTGATCTTTAACCTTTTGCCTACGCCATTCCTTATCCTTCTTCATCATCGATGGAGACGAGATTTTGATTAACAAACTAATTTTCTCAACCTTAAAAATAGTAATAGAACTTTGTGGTTGAGACATTGAGCTTTTACAAATTAAAACAGCAGAGTAAAACTGTAAAAATATTTGTCAAAACGTTGCTATGCAGCCTATAAATATTTCATCCACACATTTTGCGTGGCGAAAACTGCACTACACCTATTTTGTGGCATAGTGTTAAAATTTTTTCATCCAGGAAAAACAGCTGGCCATCAAAATATGTAGTTTCCTCTTCACATTGTTGTCAATATTTTTTTCAAGCGTTTTCGTTTTCTCTATTCATTCTCCACTTATTCTCGACTTATCTCCACTCTTGTGATTCATTGCTAGGGAATAGTGTTATAATTCGTTATTTGCATAAAATCCAATTAGTGCATTTATGCGAATAACAGCGTAAGTGGTTATCGTTTTTAAAAGGGTGCCTGTTCATAAGGTTGTTATTCAAGAGAGAAAAATCTTTTCAGGGGATACCAGTACGAGGTATTATTTTGAAAGCAGAAATTGAAAGTGATATGTGCGCCTGATGAAAAAGATTTGCAGGGGTTCACTTATAGCAAGACAGTTGGACACTGTTCTTGAACCATTGCAGGCTAGCTAAACTATTGTAAACAATTTAGACAGAATAAAATCATAATTTTTATAAACTTAGCAGGAGACAATGTGAGAGGACAAGTTTATAAATACCTGACATATATAAATAAATATATATATATATACATATAAATAACGTATATCCACTTTTTTGAAAAAGCAACTTCACTCTGGACCTGCTTAAAGTTGCCCCAAATATCTTAGATGTTAGGCCTCAAATTGCTTATGAGTAGCTTAACTCATAGGACGTGGGAAGATAGGTATCACCTCTCCCAATGAAAAATCGTCAATTTTTAATGAAACCGATCGGTTGATAAGTGAACTTTGACCAAATCTCTTTTATCCTCAATATTCTTTCCATAAGTGTTCGATAACAAAATCGATTATCTGAAGCAAAACAAGGTTCAGGTTTCCTACGTTATGTACTTTTTGGGTAGTTTCCTGAAGTCTCTTGGTCAAGCCCTTCAGTTGCAAAACAATTTGTGACCCCAGTCCTGGTTGTTTATCAAACAGTTACTTTTGGAAATAATCAAGTGTAGAGCGGAATAAGAACCGTGAAGTTTACAGCAGAAGCTGAGAGATTTCTTGCTTTTTGAAGACAAAAAATCAAATTCTTTTTGTAATGGAAATAATCTATTTCACTCTTTTATAAAATAGTTCTGGGTTACTCTTTCTTCCATAAATATTTCCGAGCTATTGAAATATATTATTTTCATTCTTTATCATGATAGAGTATTTGAGAAATAATTAATTTGTGACAGCGTTACAAATCCAACAGATTTCTTAAGATAAGCACATCGTTTTCTTATGCTGGAAATAGACATTCTTAGTCTCTTTAGGACTTTTTGAAACCTATTCAAAATTTCATAACCAGATAATTGCCAATCTAATAAGCTGAGTTAAAAACAAAAATTATTAATGAGTAGGGTCCAATATATAACTTGATTGCAAAATCTTTTAGAACTTTGGTTAGCTTTTGCCCAAAATTTGACTTATTTGATGCAGATTTAATCATAATAATGGTTGAGAAAAAGGGGCAACCAAACTGGCATTCAGTGGATATTACAATAATAAACTTGCAAGGAAACAGCTTCTTGCATACATGTATGCAAAGGTTACGCATTTATTTCTAAACGGATATCGTAGCTACTAGCTGAGTATAAGTAATCTACAATACAAGGTTCATAATCATAATACATAAACACAAAAAGTATGCATTACATGATATTTCCATTGGAAAAATTAGATTTTAATTGCTGAAAGAGACATCATGATGCCTCTAAAAGAAAAAAAAGACATATTTAACTTGATTTGTCTATTTGAATGCTATTTGTAAAGATGTGACAGGATAAGATTGAAAGCTAGTCACAACCTAAAGCTTAAAAGCAGAAGAAAATATCATACCATTTAATATGTAATATGTATGCGTATCTTCAGTTTATGGTACTTTTCAGTAGTGTATTATGCAAATTAAATAGTTTTTATTTCAAAATTACGGATCAACAGAAAAAAACAGGAAATCAGTTATTTGACAATCCACCTTTTTTGAAAACAAACTATTATTACTTGCCCTAAAAATGATATTAAAGACATTAAACAAAAAAGCAAATCTTTTGCAATTTTGGGACAAAAATGAATCCTCAAAGGTTAAATCCCTTTAAAAAAAGTTTTTCAACTTACAAGAGATTTTTTGTATAATTTTATTGGTTATTTACAGAAACTTAGTTTATCGTAATTTTCTCATTTTATCAAGTATCTTGTATCACTTGTTTGTAAATAAACGATCATGCAAAATCTACCACCATGATCGTTTTCAAACTAACATACAAAAGTATCTCTGGAAGATATGATATCACAACCTCTCTTTATTCAGAGGAGATGCGTCAAGTTACACTACAGTCTCGTTGGGCTTTTTATTTAGCTTTACTGTAATCTTTTAAGGAATTATAACATGCATCACCTCTTATTTAGAATGTTTTATTTTGATGGCCACTATTGTCGAGATTCAAATAAGCTCCTTATGTCCATTCATTCCTCCACTTGGTTCAAACCTTGAAGACACATTACTATACTGTATCACAGTGGAACGAGAGTGAAGGTGGAGGTCAAGTATGTAGTCTATACTTCATAGTGCCGTATTTACCACACTTGTTTTCAAATGAAAGTCATTTTTTGTTGGGGAGTATCTAATTTTAGTTTTCTTTACTCCTAGAATATGTAATTGCAACAATAAGTCTTTAAAAGCTCTCCTAAACTGAGTATTTAAAAGAGCGTATATAAATGGATTCATGCAAGAATTCATGATAGGCAGAACTTCAACAAATATGATATACGTCCAAAAGGAGTTCAAGGTTTCAAAGCATGAATGACACCATGACGATGTTACTGATAATAAAGTCACAGGCAACCAACACACGATGAATGTCCCATACACTACAACAATCGTTTGTACAGTCCGTAACTCCAGCTTCCTTTTGTATTTGGCTTTCATGTACTTTGAGTCAGGCTTCCCCACGGAGCCTAAACTTGCAATATCGCTGGGACAAATATTATTAGCCATATTTTTAGCATGACGGAGTGCTATACCCAAGATCTTGATGTATACAAGTCCCATAATTACAAGCGGAATACAGAATACTATGATAAACAACAAGGTAGAGAAATATGGATTTCTTGCTTGGCATATTAAACTGTCAGTGAGAACTATTCCAGAATCAGGTGATGCTCGCCAGTTAATATTTGCCAGACCTGCCCAGATGATGGAATAGACCCAAACTAATACAATAATACACTTTGCTCTCTTTGACGTAATAAATGCATTGTAACGGTACGGTTTGGATATAGCAAAGTATCGGTCAAGTGATATAACCAGAAGATTTGTGAGTGAAGCAGTGAAGGCAAAATTGTCAACAGTGAAGTACAAACGGCACATCACTGGGCCTGCACAAAAATGCTGATTGTGTAATGTAAAATCAGTTTTTACCGGAATAACAAACAGTCCCACAAACATATCACTGACAGCTAGTGATGCTATGAAGAGATTAGTGTACATTTTCCTCAAGTATGATATTCTCGTTACTACATAGCATACTGCCATATTCCCTGTAAGTGTTACGATTAGTAACATGATCCAAAAACAAACGTAAGCAATATTTCCCGGAGTAGTTACATGATTACATTGGTCAGATGTTGATTTCATAGTAATCCCGTGACAAAGGTTTCTTAATTCTGTAGCATTCTGATTCCAATACTCCTTAAGAACAAATTTCAGCACTGTCAAGTACGTCGAATTTGTAGGAAAACAATGGTTCACTAATTCATACAAATGTGAAGTATCTTGAATCTTTTCTAGACCATCCGTTGATCTTTCAACACAACACAAGAGCTTCAAGGAAGAGTTCATTTTGATTTAATAAATGTCCTTGTAATCAAAAGATACGAAGAAGTAAAATGAATATCTATGACGTAGAGCACCTTAATACTGGCTCTCAAAATATCTTCAACTAAAATATTTGTTCTAATTTTTTCCAGTACTTGTATAATCTCTGTCGTTGTTTGCCAATTTTGTTTAGTTAAAGCTCTTTCAAACTTAGGAAGTCAGCCTTCGACAAAGACATCTGAAATTGAAAAACAAAACAAAAAAGATTACAGGTTGCTTTATAATAGCTGACAAAAATTTAATCCTAAAAAGACTCCCGAGTCAGTTTAAACCAGTGAAAGTGAAAGTGAAAGTAACGAATATACGAATTAGTGGCAACATATTGTACAGAAAGCCCAGCTGAAATCGAGCGCTTTAATCCGCAGATGTATTTAACACCACCACACTTGTAATTAACAATTTATTGTCTATGACCATTTTTGTACAATACTGGAGGGGTGAACTGCATAAATATCTAAAATTATTTCTATATCTCAAATTAGATAATTTCTGCAGAAACATAATACACATCAGTTTACGATGTTCAGTAATTTTAAGGATAAATGGAAATTTTAAAAGAATATTATTACGTTATCCCTGTCCACGAAACAAAGCTTTTTGTTGTTGAGAGTTAATCCAGTGAGAAGCTTCTAAAAGATTAGATCAGTTTAGCTGTATATCTAAGCAAATTCAAATTGTACTCTCAAAAGGATATAGACATGTTAAACTTAACTCTAGGTTTATCCATTTGCTTCTTACATAAGTTTTCTTGCAGCTCAGTAAAATTGTCTGCTGACCATTTGAATGTTCCTCTTTGCAACCACCCAACAATAAATCAATCAATAAAGTCTTAGTTGTTATTTACTAACTTACATGGGAAAAAAAGCCTAAAGTGTCCTTTTTGTTCTAATAAAATTTTATCTTTTGCGATAATTTTGTGACTACTATACTAAGATGAGATCGAAATTATAGGTTCTGAGATATCTTATGACTTTCTTTTTAAGTGACCGGAAGATCCTTGTATTTAGATATTTATCTTCACGGTTGCTCTTAGTTTTACATCAGATAATTGATGGAATTAGGTTTTAGTTCAGATTTTGTTCTGATATGACTGTTACCTCTTCAATTTGTAGGTATGTAAATAAATAAATAAATATATATATATATATATATATATATATATTATGTATATTATGATCCCACAATAACTTCTTAAGCTGTGCTTGCTCCGGCAACATGGCCTGAGAGTTATGTCTCAGAAACTCTGTGCTGCACTGATGAACCCACAAAGGGCGAAACAGTACTGTATGTAGCTTGAGTATATATATTATGTATGTATATGGATGTTAAACATGTCCGGAAGTGGCACTACGTTATTCAACCCAACCCTAACAACTGAATTTAGGTACCAGATGTGGACTGAGTTAATTTTGCTTCATTTTTTTAATTTTCATGAGCAAGCTAATAGCAAACTTTGATATAAAGAATGCGATAGAAAACTTGATTGCGTTTCCCCCCGTTTTAATATTATTTTGTGTCTTACTTCATTTACATTTCAACAATAACCATACAGTCTACGTGTTCTTATGGTTAGCCACAGTAATTTTACACGTAAAGAAAGTAGACATACATTAGACATCTTTGAGCACAAAGATTCGTCTCTTGATGTATTTTGTCCCAGACTAAAAAAGGTAAAATACATCAGTTTTTTCAGCTTAGACTAAAAAACAATAAATTTTACACTTTAATCCACACTGGCTATAAAGAAACTGTCACCTGCAACGCTTATAATTTATGATTAAGGCATTGTGTGGCAGCACCTGCGTTTGACGTGTACCTGCATCTCAAACAGGCAATTGAGTAGCAGAGGCAAATTATCCCTTTTGCTATCTACGGCTTTTGAAGATTCTAACAATTTGTCAGAGAAATACTAAAAATTTTGTAAGCTTGTTTTCTTTGCAAAGAGAGAAAAAAAAGATCCATTACCTGCAAGCAGACTGGTATTTTGTTGACAATTATTAGTTACTGGATTGGATGTGTGTAGCTAATTCTTTGAGAATGGAAATGCGTTGGTCAATGTTGATTATTTGTTCTTCCAGATATACTTATTTATTTTGCACGAAATCATTCTAAGTACTAAAAAACATAACGCGTTTATTTATTATCTCATTCACAAAGGTAACTGAAATGGTAGTTTTGTTGAAACGTTTGGTCTTAACTCCTATTTCGTTTCTTTGAAAAAACAAATATTCGTAAAAGGAACCGCTGCAAGTTTTTCAGTTCACTTGCTATTTAGGGTCACTTGTGCTATTATATTTGCTCATCTCCAACACCTAATTCTGTTTTTTCTTCTCCTCCTCCTTTTAGTAGATCTTATTAGTCTTCTTCTGTTGCTGTTAAGGTGACAAAAACCAACAATATCACTATTGTCCTTAAAACTATTACTATTACTATTATTACTACTACTACTACTACTACTATAACTACAACTGTTGCTACTACTACTACTACTGCTACTACTACAACTTCAACTGTTGCTACTACTACTACTACTGCTACAACTGCTACTACTACAACTACAACTGTTGCTACTACTACTACTACTACTGCTACTACAACTTCAACTGTTGCTACTACTACTACTACTGCTACAACTGCTACTACTACAACTACAACTGTTGCTACTACTACTACTACTACTGCTACTACAACTTCAACTGTTGCTACTACTACTACTACT
>RDPX01000012.1:1108661-1137752 GCA_003991215.1 Morbakka virulenta
ACTACTGTTTGTACGTTTACTACTACTACTGCTGCTACTACTACTACTACTGTTGCTTCTACTACTACTACTACTACTGCTACTACTACAACTACTGCTGCTGCTACTACTACTACTACTACTGTTGCTACTACTGCTACAACTACTACTACTACAACTACAACTGTTGCTACTACTACTACTACTACTGCTACTGCTACAACTACAACTGTTGCTACTACTACTACTACTACCACTACTACTACTACTACTACAGTTACTACTACTACTATTACTACTACTGCTGCTGTTGCTATGTTGATTTCCTACTGCCCCTTTAGATACAACTCCTGTGATAACCGCCATTTCTTTAAAACATTTACTGAAAAATGAGCAGGTAATAACTCATTCGACCAGGATGAATTGTATTAAATATCTCTTCTTTGTATCGTTTCTATTTTATATGTTTCGTAAAGTAGTCTTTTAAAAATCTTGCTCCAAAAACAGTAAATAGAAAATATGCGTTTTATGGAAACATAGATACTTTGTTTTGCTTAATAAGAAAACAAATAACAGAATGTTTTTACAGAATACACTTTTTAACCAAGCAGTAAAATAAATGAGTTTGCCTGAATGCTTGTGCCTTAATTTTGAACAAGTAATGTTGGATATTCATTTTCTTGAATATAGTTAGTGGCTCTCAGAGCTGACCTTGAGAAAAATGCCTTTAAAAGACAACAAGCATGCAAAACAAGATATTTACTCACATATCAATTTTGTTCAAAACAAAAAGTGTTAATTAGGGATTAGTAGGTTTCAAAAAAGTCAGGCACCATCGTACTTCGACTATTATATTTACTTAAGCCTCTTAAAACTGGTTAATGATTCCTAAACAAATGCAGTTGTTAATCATTCGTGATAATTTCTTTTTTGTTTTTGTACAGAAAATTAAGATTACTTGAGCAAGAAAACAAAAAACAGTTCAAGTGATTTCACAGTCAATGCCTAAACGTTTTCTCAACTTTATTGCATCTGGGTAATGGTATTGTTTTTATTCCGATCTGATGCAGATATGTAGTATCTGATAACTTCCATTGCATCTAGAGGATCTCAAATAACTTCTCTTGACAATGTTATTCAAATTTTTTTCCCCCGTTAATTAACAACCATCAAATTGATGTTGTTAGTAGTGAAACTGTTCAACTGGATAAAGGGACATCCCAGTAGTTGATTTGATAATACTCCAATGAATTCTATTTTAATTTTAAGCAATTTTTTCCTCTTAAAGTTAATTGTCTTTAAATTTATTGAGTTTGTTGTGTTCCTTGTCACTGTCAGCCTTTATCAAATAAAGCTTTTGGTTAAAAATTTAAACTCCTTTTAAAGTCATTCTAATGGGCGTAAATAAATTTTAATGCAGATGTATATATATTAAGATACAGTTGACTCTCTCTAATTCGATCTCCAAGGGGGATAAATTTTTGATCGAATTAGAGAGAGATTCGAATAAGGGGAGGTCTCCCTAATTCGAATTCCTAAAGGCAAAATTCAAAAAATCGAATTAGAGAGAGAAATTTCAATTTTAGAAAATTAAACTTTGGACTGAAATGGGTTAATTAAAAAGGAGAAGACTTAGCTTTTCTGTTCATCTTTTTATTTCAGATTTTTAAAGTGGCATAAAAAATCATCAATATTTGACTGCTTCTTATTTAAAAAACAATCTAAATCAACAGCTCTATTTACATCTTTCATAGCTTTAAGCAAATCTGCTCCAAATTTTGAAAATACACTATAATCCTCCAATATGCTGATGGCATTTTTCAAATCAGCAAATGTTGGCTTGGTAACGGTGTCGTAGGCTTGAGTTTCTTCAATATCTGAATCATCGTCACTGTTTTCTGCATAATTTCCGGAAACTTCGGCAATTATCTCAGCATCGGATAAGGTGCTACTGATCGATATTTGAAAATCAATATCTACAAGCTCTTCAGCTGTCATTTCACAATCCACATGATATTTATCTTTCATCGTTGCAAGATCCTCTTCCAAACCCTTGATAACATTTTCTTCGGCTTCCAAATCAGCGAAAGGATCATCTTTGTCATTCATTGCCCTCTCCATTGATTCTGTTGATATACCTGCCTTTTTGAAGCAATTTGTGAACGTCTTGTTGGGAAGGGAAGCCCATGCTTTTTCCAGCATTGTCATTGCAGTTAGAATCGAAAATTTAGGGAGTTCACTTTTCTTTTCCAAATTTTGGATCTGCTTTTTGACCGCAAGGGAACGATACTTTGCCTTGAGGGATCGAATAACACCCTGATCCATTGGCTGCGTGATAGAAGTTGTATTCGGTGGAAGAAAGATTAGCTCTACCCATTTCAGTCCTGGGACCTCTGGGTGAGCAGGGCAATTATCTATTATCAACGCGATCTTTCTCTGTTTGACACCAAAATTTCGATCAAGTTCATTGACCCACTCCTCAAACAATTCGGAATTCATCCAACTCTTTTTCTGGGCTCGATAACGACATGGGATGTGTCTTAAGCCTTTGAAGCACTGTAAATATAGATAGATAGATAGATAGATAGATAGATAGATGGATAGATATTAACATGGATATAGATATGCGATACTCATTGCTCTTGTAGTGGTTTGAGCACTGTGGCCCATTTTGAAATCCCTGGCTTGAGTGTGCATATCTCCAGAAATTTGCTATATTAATGTCTGAATGACAATTGATTGGGGGTCTTTGTAAACAATGCGGACATCCAGAGCTTCCAAGATGTACTGATGATCTGTGAGACACGTGTCTACAGATCGAACTATGTACACACACACACACACACACACGCACTTCTTCAAGACTTTTATTAGTTTTACATGTAACGTTTAGTCTATTTGAATGATCGGAGACTCTAAACATTCAACCAACTTTTATAAAGAGAATTTAAGTCAGAATCGAACTTTATTTAACTCGAGATAAGAGTTTACAAAGAAAAGGAACACAAATTTACATTTTGTTTTCAATTGCGTTTTTATATTTGCTCTAATAATCGTGGAATATGAAAGACCGAACCAAGTAAAAGGCAACCAATGTCAAACAAAATGCAATTTCTGTTGTGTGCAGACTTGAACTTCTCACTTTAAAAAAGATTTTGTATGGAAGTTACAATGGAAAATTCTCTTTCTCTAATTATCAGTTTAATGCGTTAGCCAAGTAACAAGTTCTCGTGTGTTTGACTCTTTTGTCGTCAAGTCTGTATGACGTTGTAATTGTATGCCCGAATATTACTGAGGCGTTACACAGTTAAATATTTCTCATTATAATTCTCAGTTTAAAATAAATTAGTAGACGTTTATGGTGTCAATAATTAACTCGTGTGTTAAATCGAGATTGAGCAACATGACCCGGTGTGTAACTATGTCAACAATAGCAATGTTTTTATTCAGGCCATGAAATGACGTTAGTACCAAGATTGTTACTACCTCATTATTAATCTTCAATTAAAGTAACACAGGTTTTATTGTAGATAAATTTAGCAAACTTATCATTGCACAGATTGAAATGGTCCATACACATAGATGTATTCAGTACGTTTAATATTGTTAAATTAACTTGAGTGAGGTGAGTAGTCAAGCCAACTCAAAGCTTTCTTCAAAGATACTAATGAGTGTATCTTGATTAATGCGATTTCAGAGATTTGTGGACTGTAAGCCGATTTTTCTGTGGAAAGAAAGCAGTCTTTAAAAATGACCCCAGTGTGTTACTTTCTGACTTTTCACCGGAGATGATCACGCTGTCTGGCATTAGGAGAGGTGTGGCATTTATATTTTCTATACTTTCACTTGTGGTCCAGCTTGGTATGTCGAGAAAAAAAATCACATTGAAGCAGAGCCCCATTTTCACAAGGATTTTTTTTTTGCTCTTTTACTAATTGCCCTTTGTATTTTTCCTTTAAAAAGTGCTTCAGAAATTTCAGTCTTCATTTAACATATCTTTTCTCATCGAAAGTCAAAAAAAACAAGAAACAAAATTTGTTTTACAAATTTTAAACAGCTTATAAGAACACACGATTTTTAACACCTGAAAAACTTACCAGGCACTATGATCTTTCAGAAGGTTTTTCTAAAGCTTCGATTTGATTTTCGATCTTGATTTAAAATTTTCAGATTCCTTATGTTCAATTTCGCTCTGAATCACTTTGTTTGTCTCATTTCGTAATGCTTTCTACTTCTCTGCTTTTCTTATTATTGCACAGACTTTTAATGGTTTTAAAGATATTAACTTTTGGTTTGGTTATTTATTTTACTCAGGCCCTATATAATAATAATAATAATGATAATTTTTTTTAACTTCACATGATTTTATTTGTAAATTAACAATCTAGAAAATTTACAATAAAATTGATCTACTCAATACAGGTTGCAACACAACTGAGCTGTCATTGGATGTAGAGGACTGGAAATATCACAATGAAGCCTAGTTGTGGTACATCCTCTATAGTGATACTCTCCATTTGGGCATATCACTGAGAGACGATGTATCAGCTGGTTACCAGATTAATAATTCTGGGTTTGTCCATTCTTTGTTCCTCATACAGAAAATAAAGTATGATGTCCGTATACAAATGTTTATCGATCTTTTGATGATAAATTTAACAGTTTCGTCATTGAGATCGAGGGACTTTAATTTTNAATCTAGAAAATTTACAATAAAATTGATCTACTCAATACAGGTTGCAACACAACTGAGCTGTCATTGGATGTAGAGGACTGGAAATAGCACAATGAAGCCTAGTTGTGGTACATCCTCTATAGTGATACTCTCCATTTGGGCATATCACTGAGAGACGATGTATCAGCTGGTTACCAGATTAATAATTCTGGGTTTGTCCATTCTTTGTTCCTCATACAGAAAATAAAGTATGATGTCCGTATACAAATGTTTATCGATCTTTTGATGATAAATTTAACAGTTTCGTCATTGAGATAATGATAATAATAATAATAATAATAATAATAATAATAATAATAGTGATAAAAATAAAATAATAATACACACTTGGGTGTGATGCATGCACCCAGCTTACCCTTACCGGGCTTGGAGTCGGATGGGTTTCTAACCCTAAGCCCGCCGTGGGCTCGTATTGGTTCACCACTCTATAATAATAATAACCATGTAATAGAGAAGTGTTGTCTTTCTTCACCATTAACAAAATACCAGGTAGAAATTGAAGCTTCTCTTCGGTTATTGTTTTCATTAAAACATTGTTGTGGTGGTGTAACAAAAATCCATCCATTTTGCTACGGTCAACGTACAACTGTTTATATTAAGAAATTTTCTACGAATTTCGATGACCGATAAAAACAGAACGTTAGTTAATATTCCATCAGGCTTTTGCCCCTCATCAAGTTTGTCATCTATAGAAAATTATATTATATAAATATATATATTAGAAGTTTAATACTATCACATTAATACAGTATCACGTTACTGGTAATCAGAAGTTTTCACCTTCGTTAACAAGGCAACTATGACAAGAAAAATGCTTTAAACTTCGATTTAATACTAGGAGTTGATAGACCTTCGGTCTTGAAATGGGACATCAACTGGAGAGGCAATTAAATTGAGTGGGAGTTAATTATATTTCCTCAAAATTTGAAAGCAATTTTTAACCATGGATTTTTATCTTAAAAAATTCTTTAAACTTACTAAATAACTAAAATTACTTGTTAATGCCTTTGCTTTTGTTATTATTTTCATGAAAACATTATCCAGATTTGAGTTTGTATCGGACACAGTTGCCCATACACCCATTGCGTCAGCAGTAAATATCAATTACTCAATTCGGACACAGGGATAATTTCATTACAGAATAGGAAAAGAGAGGAGTGAGATTTTTCCGGCTTTGTTGTTTCTATGCATATATGAAAACGATTAAATCGGCCAGGGTTGTCAATAAAAAACATTATAGACGACAAAGATAATTATTTTGAAACTCACAAAGAATTCGAAAATACGACAGCACATCCAAACGTCCTTGTTTACCAGTAAAGTACATGAAATGAAGAAAGGATTAATAGCATGGCTGCATCAGCTTGCATCTTGTTGTAAATTGATTTAAACATAAAACAAACCTACTTTGTAAAGAATTTTCATAAATACTCAGGAACAATTAATAGAGGGAGGAATTAAAAGAGAATGATTTTAATTTATTTAGCTCCCTAAAAGGGAAGGCATTGAAAAGAGAATTTGAGGTAACTAGACATTTTAGTAATAAATCAAACTTCTGTTCTTATACTGAAACCCTAAGGTAAAGGTTGATTTCACTCTTTTTATTATACCAAGGGGTAATTTGTTTCCAAATGATAATTACACAAACTTGCTTGGCTAATATAATGCAGTTTTGAATTTTGCCATTTACTTCTAAACTCCTTGCTGGTGCAAACAATGAAAACTATCACAACACAAAAAGTTCAGACCATATCATTGTATTTTGTCGAAAATTAATGTTTTGTTGTTTTGTGATTATCATGGATTTATTAAATAGTATTTCAAAATTAAATATGGCTTGCTATTCGGACTGATGTCCTAAATAAGTTTCCTTTCTGCAGAAAAAAAAATATGACTAGTTTCTAGCTTGTAGTAAATAATGGGATGACTGTGGGAAGACTTTTAGACTAAGAGCGAAAGTGTGCTTGAGAATCCACTGCAAAATACTCTCATACTATATATATAAATAAAGAGTTCTAACCCTTTGGTGTAGGTCTTTTGAAATTTTGATGTTTAAGGATAAGCTCTTATTTACACTGTGCCTATTTTATAACAGATCCTTAAGCACACTTTCAGCCTCACTCACCCCAAATTTCTTTTCACAGTAATGTTATTGTTTACTAAAATCTATTAATAGTTTTATATGGCTGTCTTGAAAGGGATATTATAGACATACAGAGCTTCTGTGGAAATCTATCTATGAGATAATAATTTTTTCAAATTCTGTTCGCAGTTCTTTGTTTGTTTTTCTCACAGATTTCCTTCATTGATGTCTTCTTAGTAGGGATCTGAAATATTTAAGTAATATACTTTAATTAATAGATAATTATTAGGTTGTATCAATATGCCGTAAAAAGCACCAAAGATCACCTTTATTTTTAAGTCTCGAAATGGCATGCTGTCAATATCATTCATCCTTTTGTTTTCGGATCTTGGTAATGACGGGAACTACCAAGGTTTTGCCAAACCATCAAAAATCCTGAGCACAGCCTTGTAATCATGTAGACTTGGCCTAATATAAGTAACGCATGTAGCAACAAGACTAACGTTCTCACAACCTTTATTGAACACAGTAACAGAGAATAAAAGAACTACTCATGCAACGTGTTTGAGAAGCTTTGGTTGTTTAAAGTACATTTTTTCCCCTAGAACTCTTAAGAGATCGTAAAATCTTTTGTTTTCCTGAACATCTTAATCAGAGAAAATATAGAACAAAACATGTCGGTGAGGTACATGATTAATGAATGAGTTTCTCAAATGCGCCTTGTCGTTTTAAAGCTATTTTAACCCATGCTAAATTAAAACCCATTAGAAAATACTTAAACAGGCTTTGAAGTAATGTTGAAGAAAGACGTTATGACAAGATGTCAAAGCTATATTGATAACAGAGCTATCTGACAGAGATAAATATCCCACTAACCATCTGTTTCTTAATTAGACCTATATACTGCTACGTATGACTTAGTGATGTATTGTACAGCATAAAGCGTAAGATAAAGACAGCAGAACTTAAAAAGGTAAAAAAAAGAACCAGGTGAAATTTTTATGAGACTGATATTGTTAATGTAAGCTGGATATACCAACTCAGCTTTCTCGAAATTTAACGAATAAAAAACTGCTGCTGTTTTACTTAATGTTAAATCGAAGATTTCCTGTCCTAAAGATGGGTATTTAACAAAAATGAATAGTTTTCATGGGATAAAAGTGAAATTTCAACATAAGTATTATAGAGAAGGGAGACGAGGACAGCTTTTCTCACGGATTATTTTCGTTCACAACTGATGTATTTGGAACATGAAACCAGCAGACACACCTTCATACATATAGCGTGAAAAAGGATTAGCCTTCTCTGTATTTCGCTCCTGTTTTTATCTGACCCGCCTTTTGGATATACGGGAGTTTTGAAAGTAAGCCTCCAGTTAAAAAGTTATTCAAATAGGGATTTTCGTTATCTTTGATTTGTGTAAGAGCCAAAAATCTATTATTCAAAACAGCTATCAGCTTTCAAAGCTAAAAAGCCATTAATATTAAATATTAAAGGTTACAGAGACATGCTAAGGCAAAGTTGTTGCCCTCTATAAAGACAATGAAATAGTATAGGATGTTCTAGGACCTTATCTATATTTCAACAGTTAGATTAACATCGTAATATTGATTACACGATTCTTACTTTTTTCGTGAAATTATATGACGTGGTTTTTAGCAGAGTAAGCTATTTTAATTGTCTTTGCTGTCTGTCTTAAATTTTCCTCTATCGAAATTTGATCTTCAAAGAAACTACTTTTTAGGTACTCTCGGAGGAGTTATATCCAGCAGCAAAGTAAGTATATATCAAAAAATAAAATAAACATAATAAAATATTATATACTATATTTATATGTAAAACGTTCAGAGAAAGATGAAAAGTATATGTGCAGCAAACTGGATTCAAACTAGTGTCTATGGCTATCACTGCCACATGTTCTGAAAACTGAGCTACCAGAGTTCTTTAGATACCAAATCGTTTTTTGCAACCATATCTCTTACTTACGTACGTCCCCCCCCTCCCCTCTCCGCCGCCCAGTTTCTATCATTTGACATTAGATTCAAATCACGTATATAGGGCTGAGCCTCCCACAGAACAACAAACTTCCTTCCAAGGTCAGATTAAATGACCCCAACATTTATGAAGATCAAGAAATGTTTGAAAATTGTACAATACATGTGAAGTTGATTTGGAACTGCTGGAAAGCAAAAAATATGTGTGCAGCAAACTTGGTCCAAACCAGTGCATATATTTGTTATGTACAACCTCTTTAACTTTCAAAGATATCCTCTTACTTGTTCTGAAAGATATGTGGTAACTGTCTGCAGGGGGAACTACTCCTTGCCATTTTTATTCTTGCGTCCAGTATACTACTAATAATGCCAATACTAATTACCAATACTTTAACTGGATACATCACTTTAACTTAAAAAAGCTGTTTTTCAAGAAAGTCCAGAAAGGAAAAAAGAGATAATTTGTTACCTGGAGTAAAGGAATTAATAGAAAACACATAAAGTTTTTCTTCTCAAGTTATCAGTGCGTATTAGTCAGAATGTTTCCTGAAAAGATCTTGGAAGAATTAGTTGTTGACATTTGACCAGATTATTCCAGTGGCAGTTACATCGTACTTTTTTGCACAGGTCATTCATTCATTGTGATGCTATTAGTTTGAACTAATCTTGAGCTCTCATTTGAAAGTAAAGGAATAAAGAACCTGAAACGATGCTTGACTACGTGTGTTTTAATGTTTAAGAGCCATACAAGGCCAAAAGCTACTACACATGTGAAACTGTGAGAAAAGACAGTGCAAAAGTTAAGCCGAGAGATCAAAGTTGACCTAAAACTTCACAAAACATTCAGGTCACATGACGGAGAAAAGTACATACTGTAGCCATCTAAGAAAAAAAAGCATTCATGGAAAGATTTATTACAACTAGAGAAAATTAGAGAAAGATAGGACTCAGCAGTCCATTGAAAGACAGCGGTTGGGTTGAAAAAGAAAAGTTTGACTTGTTCCTGCTGAGTTGCCATGAGACCAACACCAGGGTTTAAGGTAGTATCATCAAACTGAACTAAGTTACTAGGATGATCTTTAATATTAAAACGGGAGAGGATTGAGGCAAGAATAAAACCTTGAGGAACATCATCTTTAATAGAATACTTATCAGATCTAATTCCAAAAGTGTGACAGGCATTTCACAATCTGAGTGAGAGGATCAAATGATACTGAAGACCATTCCACAAATACCATAACTAGAAAGCTTTTGAAGCAAGCCAGCAGGCCAAACATTATCAGGGCCTTAGAAATACCCAAACCTGTGGTGTGTCTTTCGCCTGATGCATCCATAAACCTAAAGTTGTATTTTATGATTAAAGTTCAAAGGTCACCAGTGGAAAGCGATATTTTAAGTCTGTACTGAACAACAACAAAAAGGCCTCGGTCCTGCAAAAATCTCACCAGTGTGTTTTTGATAAGTCGTTCGGAAACCTTACTAATGACAAAATAAAGACTTACAGGATCTGATAGATCATCTTTGGTATAGATAGGGAAAAGATTAGTAACTTAATAGAAAGACTGAAAGTAAGACCCAAATGGGCAATGATTGAAAGGTTTAGACAGCAAGGAATAGAGTTCAGTTTAAGATTAAGCAAACGAATAAACTTTAAAACCAGTCGAATTAATGATAACAAGAGTTCACAGTCTAATCAGTTTGCAATGAGAACTTGGGCAAAAAAGAATGGTATCAATTGGAAAAGTATTGGTGGAAAACAATCCAGCAGAGAGATCAGCCTTTTCTCTAGAGAACATAGAAAGCTGAATACTATCAGAACATTTTGAAGAATAATCGACTTATCAGAGTTCATAACACTATTGTTGTTAGTCTCCTGCAAATTTCGACTTGAAACGTTTTTGAGGAAATAGATTTACAAAATGGTTCACCACGGCGAGAGTTATTATCAGAAATTAGCAATTACAAATATTGCTGTTCCCTCAAAACAAATCCCCAAGATTCATCAGTTCTACCATGTATAAATGAAAAATATACATGTTTGAAAATGAGTAATAAAAAAGAACAATAGGCATCGAAGCATGGAGAAGAATGTTTTACTTTGTAACTACGACTAGACGCAAATCTATCAATACTAACCGAAACCTATTCCATAAATTCAGTTGTAGCATCAGAGGCTAAGACTGAGCTTCAAGAAATATCACCAGGAAATTGTGGATCCCAGTTAACCTGATCAAATTTAAAAGCTTTGAGATGGTATCACTTTTCACTTAGGCTTGAAAGTTGACCTAGCCTCTATAGTTACAACTTGATCAAACGATCCAAAAGATTTTCAGGAACAGATCTGAAAAGTGTTTCTAAAAGAGAGGGTTCTCCTGATTATGAATAAGGGATTCTTGTTGAGAAACCAGCCAGCTATTCAAAATCATGGAAGTTGTACGTGACTTAAAACAAATAAAACATCTGGCTACGTGATGAGCATTAGAGTCATCAAGACATAGATGTTTGCAGTGTGATGTTTGTTTATGGGATTATCAATCGAGTCTGATACTGTCTCAGCTCGATACAACTAAAATAGATAACAAGTGTCCTGAGAAGATACAATGTGAAGCACATAAAAGGCTTATCCTTAGGTTCCTCCCTAGATTCTGGAAATCCTGTCAAGCATAGATAGCAAAACCATGGAAAGGAGTTGTAGAATTTAGTCGAAACAAAGGTGAATAGTTGTCAACATCAAGATCCGAATTAATAAACTGGCATTGAGCCTTGTCTAACAAAGCGTAGGAATATAAGAAGAATGAGAAAGAAGGAACATTTTCACAAAGGAAAAATTGAAACACTCCGTTTTAAACAAACAAAAATTAATAAGGCTAGTAATTGAAGCATACATATTAACAAGCTCTACAACAACACGGGATCTACAGGCTTTACCCCCTTTTTTGCTAATTAAAATTTTTTCCTAAACATATCTCTATATATATCCCCTCTTATATACTATTGATAAAGGGTTTGTTGCCATTTTTAGCAAATGCAGACATTTTCAAGCACACGCCATTAAATGCTCCCAGTTGAATCTATGTGCCTGGAAAAATCTGTTTATTTTGTCAAATATTTCTTCCGCAGCTGTTTTTGTTTTGTTATTCGAAAAACAAGAATTCATCTCCCATGATCTTTTCATGTACAGAATGTACGTAGATGTAAAGTTGGGCTTAGTAAGGAGCATATGTTGCTTCATCAATCTGTATTGCAAAAAAATGAAAATAACAAGTGAAATCTTTATTTTCGCCACCACCTGCAACAGAATGTTATCAGACAGCTTATGTACTCGTCTACTGGCAGTATCATTTGATAAGACTGCATGCGTTAGCCTCTGAAGTTCAGAATCTCCAAGCACATTAGATATGAATTTTGACAGCAAGGTAATATATAAACTGTTTTGCAATGTTAAGGGGATTTTCGCGATAGCAATTGTCATTGATACATTGTAGGAAGTTTTCGGTCCTGTCGTAACGTTCTGCGAAAACAAACCAGTATCAACAAGTCTGCATCAATCGTATATCATGGCTTTTAAAGAAGTCAAAATCTTTGTTTATGTCAGTAGGATGTTTCGTTATAAGATGTCTCTTTAGTTTATTGGGCTTTAGTGATGAATATGCCAACTTAAAGCTAAACTACGGTTTCTCTTCTCGTCATATTTTATCCTCTTTTTCGAAGGCATTCTTTTATCTTTATATTGCAGTATTCGCGAAAATTCCAGACAATAACAAAACTTCTAAGAACCTGTTACTTTCTATTCCAAATTGCTACAGACCTTTTTACATTCGCAATTGTACAATTGTTATTTTCAATATCAATCAACAAATTGCCACAGGGTACACTAAACGAGTAAGGTAAACAGCACATTGCACAGTTACAGGAAAAAACATATTGTACAGTTGCAGACACCAGAAATCAAATTATCACCTAAAATAAATTGATAGATATCATATGATTTACAATAAATTCTACAGAAGAATGGTATCAACCAAAAGTCTTTGAAAAAGGTCAATGACGAGTCATTTGTCTCTCACAACATGTAAGTGAAAAATTTGTATCAATTGTATTTCCAAATATTCCTTTCTCTGGTTACTTCTTTATGAGATAATCTTTTTGTGAATGTTCCATAGCCTAATACAGATGTGCAGATATGTTGCAGATATGATTTATCACCTCCGGAATAATTGTATCTTATCTGCGGTCTGGAAAATTTAATCATATATTTACATGCATTTACATTTTGTTTTTTGGGCCGCTTTTTGTTGTTATTTTGCCATGTTTGAAATACATAGACTATGTATCAAATTTTGCAAATAATATGAAATTAAAAATGTGAAATTTATCATTCCTTTCATGGCCCTAAAAAAGTTCTTTGCTATTCATTAAGGTACTGCCGACCCCGGTTTGAGAACCACTGGATTAAACGTTTTCTTTTTTTATTTACAGCTTTCCAATAAATGAATAACTTGAGGATATAATCAAAACATTATATGTCTTTTCCAAAAGGAATTTGGGAAGTGAGCTTCGTTCACTACCACGAAACTGTTAAGGAGCATTTAACACTTAAATTTTTGTGAACTTTAACGGCTCACAGTTAATCTTACGGCAGCCCTACTACATCAAAACAAATGCCACATTAAATTTCAGTTATTAGGTATAGTAAATATATGTGAAATTTTGGATTTGATACTATTGCATGGACCATATTTTGAAATCAAATGGGGCGCCACTCACTAGGTTCTACCAAAAACAGTGCAGGTTTAAACCTGAGATGCAAAACAGATTTACGGATTTCCTTGAACAAGGTCTGAAGAGAGGAGATAATAATATTGTACCTGGTAACTGTTGGTTAGTGAACAGAATAGATAGTTTAGATGAAGAGGAGTTGGAAAATTGTTAACTTTGCGCAAATAAATTTAATTTATAGGCAAGTTTGAACGCAGCACTGATTGAATAATAGTGCAGATTTCATATCAGTAAAAAATTGAAACAAGCTATTAACTCAACGGAAAGCACCACAAAATTTGATTCTATTGTCAAAGAAAAAAATTATCAAATAAGAAAAGTAATCCTCTGTGCTAAAAAAGCTTTAAAGCATTGCTTGGAGTGAAATACTTAAAAAATATTTTTAGAACAATACGAGGTAAGTAGGTTTTTACCTTTCATGCTTTTTGGAAATTTGACTATAATATATCTTCCCTATTTTTTATACTTGCTAGTTGGTTCGGCAGGTGACTTTACGAAAGATGAGTGCTCATTTATGTCAAGTACCTTTTTTAGTACAGAAATTATCAATCAATATTCAAAACATACGCTTACTCCATTGCACAGAGCTGTTGTACATTTTTTTTGAAATAAGATAATTACCTAGCATGTGTTCTATTACCGTATTTAGTCAGTCTAATTCCTGCAAAGTTGCACGTCATAAACAAAGGTCTCCCACCAACCTAACACCAGGATTTTAATTTAGGCTTTCCTGGAGTCAAGGAAATACTTGTGTAAAATAATAGACTTGCCAAATTTGCAAATTACTATAGCTTGTTTTTCTAGTAGCCTACTTTCTCTAACAAAGGGAAAAGGCATGTGTTAACTAAAAGTTGCATCAAAACTGTTACCAAACAGTGCAGTGGCTTTCATGGTCAATAATATTTAAGCAAAATTTACTCAGTCTTCTGTTCAACTCTATTAAAATTCTTTACCTTGCAGTAACCATGAATTCCTAACAAAACCATAACTTTCAATAGACAAATATTGGTTTGCGTATGTTGAATTAAAAGTGAATGGACCTAATTTTGTGGTTGTACCTTTTGAAAAATAATAATCACCTTTATTACAGGCTAAATTAAGAATTTACAAAATGATGAGAGACCAAAAACCAGAAATGTTTTTCAAAACTTTTTTTTTTCAAAACTCAAAAAACTAGTTTTAAACTTCACATTAATGTTTCAAGCCAGAATCAGAGCATTACAATTTCGTTATGAATTAATACGTATGTCAAATTGAGTTTTGTAAGAAAAAAGGTGAAAAAAATCCTAAAACTACTACACCTTTTTAAGGGATCATGAATGAATTGTCAAATATTGAATACGAAAATTATCGTAAATTATTCTGTTGATTTTAATTTGTATTACATCTTTTTTAAGCTACTCGTTAATTATTTTAGGTAGTAGAATTTCCTAAGTAATATACTTGATAATAACAAGAAAATATGATTGGCTTCATAATTGTTCTGCGTCAAACCCTATTTCTTGCTATACTTTCCAAATAATGAGTTTTTATAGCAAGTATCAAGAGTTTTCAAGTGCCTCAAATATTAGGCTTGTTGCATGAACTACGGTGTAAACAAACCTCTGTTATTTCCTTATCGGCAGTGTAAATAGAAAAACTCTTTGCCAAAAAAGTATAAAATGCATTATCAATACTACAGAAACTATAAAATATTGTATTTGGAAGTACAGTGGTATCTAACACAAGAAGTAATCCTTGTGGGAATATATGTGTCACGTAGGTATGAAATTTTATTTTTAGAAAGCAATTCGTCTTAACAGGCGGTTAGTACAGAGGGATGGGACAGAATAACACAATATACATGAATAAAGTAACTTTCAATTACCTGAATATGATATGCAATCATTTTTATTGTCAGTAGTCCTTATTCTCTGTTATTACCTTTTAAAAGTGTAGCGTAAGACAACTGCTTTGGTTTATCGCTCTTCTAAAAATATCGCCCTGCCAGAAGAATTTTCATGAATTATCATGCAGTACACCTGGGTGAGATATTCATTCTTTTCATTTTTAAAGACAGCATGAAAGGTATTTCACAAGGTATTGACAATGCTTTTGTGGCCTCAAATTGTTTTCTGTTAGTGCGAACAATACATCTACCTAAAATGGAACGCTGCACGCCGTCGCCTTTGGAACAAGATGATCGTTCACAGAGACGTATCCAAAAAGAAAGCGATTGAATGAAGCGCCATCAAAAGCAATCTTGATAACAATCTACTCCTTAATATGAACTGAACAAGGTGATTACTGAGCTGTTTAAGAAGATTAATACGGTTTTGTTTACTGTTTCATCACATTAGGTATCGAAATGACCAAAGATTAATATACTTTGAAAACAGCTTCAAGATACATTGACCAAACCATACAAGCAAACACTATTTGGGATAACGAAGAGACTTCCTGTTGCATTACTAATCAATATCACCTATTACAGCCATAATATACTTCACTAAAATGTTTTTTTATCGCTCTTTCCGATAACCATCGCCAAAAAAGTGGTCGGTCATAAAAAAACATACTGTCAACAGTAACTATTCTAAAAGTCGCAGTATTTTCAGTTGCATTACCTATTACATATGCTACACCTGAACAAAACCGAATTTTATTCTATACAAATAAAACATTCATATAACCCCCATATGATTTAGGAACAGCAGTTACCAGTATTTGAATAAAAACAAACTTTCTCAGTTTTATCTATAGAAAATGTCAAGAAATACTGGGAGGTATTAATGGCTTAATCAAAATTCATGTTTTCTACGATCAAACTCTCAAACATGTGGGGTATCCAAAGCCATTAACCATCAAATTTCACGTCTATTTATCACTAGTCTGCTAATTCAGATATTTGAATTGTGGATAGTTGGATCACGTACTTCGTTTAGCTTTGTACTTTGGTAAGATATTTCCTATTTTTAAAAATTTATTTGTCCCATTTGTTGTCGTACAGTTTTCAACTTCTACCAAAGTATATATTATTGTGGCAGACAAGTACTGTTTCAGAGCAAAGGTAAATTAGAAAAAAACAACAGATTACCCCCCATTTTAGCAACTCGGGTTTTATTGATTACTAACATATCAGAAATAAGAGTAATGCAAAAAGGGTTTAAAACAGAATATTTTAGAATTGTACCTAACGTTATCTGCACTGATGCATAAGACAGTGTAATTTAAAAGTTGAGGTTTACCTATGATTTCTTCAACCCTTGGGGCTGACTGTTTTTATTTTTGTTGCTATCCCAAAAGTGGCCTTTAGAAGTATTAAAACCCAAAATTCTTTTCTTTTAATATCTTAGCTATTCAAAAAATTTGTGCTTTATTCAACAGAATAGCTCCTTCCAGATTTCTTGCATGTTTAATATCAAACTGAATATGGCCATGTGGAATTTTATGAAACGCCTACAAACACAACACGAGATCTCAAGGGTGTAAATAGGTAAAAGTGAAAATTAATAAAAAATTGTCTAAATACATGTAACAACATAATAATCAATTGGTGTTATTACTAAGCTCTTCTTTCTTGGTATACTTTTCCTTCTTCCTTCACCCTAAGCAAGGCTGCAAGTCACTTCAGAGCGCAGGGATACCATCAACTTATTCAAACTGGTTATGAAAAGGTTACATCTAAAATATACCAACTTTTGAATCATTAGGGAAATGCTTCAATTGTCTGGGCTTGGTGCCTGTGACCTGACCTGCCTTGTGGTGTATTTTGCATTTGAAATTCCATATTATTCTTACTACGAATAAGGATTTCAATCTTATTATATATGCAAACAAATCAGCATTACTCGTTGATAAGGAGATTAGCCAAAAAGATCATGGCCTTATCAATACAACAATATGATATATTAGCATTAGGAGAGGTAATATATTTTAAATACCAATGATTCTTTAGCGTAATATCAGACAACTAATATAAAGTAGGTAGAGCTTTGTTTATAGAGTGAAAGAAACTAAAATTAAGTTCAAACTGCATAGAAGCAGAATAGAATTTTAGCTGTCAACGAAAGTAACATATTGTACTACCAGGATAAAGGCTGTAAAATGTCTTGTAAACACAGCACAACATTTAGAAGCTATCTTTCAGGGAACACAAATTGCAACGTCTCACCTTTTACCTTAGGAATCCCCCCCGCCCCATCCTATGAAACAAGAATGGATTCTAAGCTTGTGGAGCTCTAATTTCGCTCTAACGTCTCGAATGCGTTCCTAGCAACATCAAATATCCTTTTAATTTCAGCAACATGTTTATCTCAGTTTCCCAAATCCCTCTTTCTTCACTCATTTTGACTTCTCTTTTGGTCTAGCAAACTCTCACAACTATTTGAATTCGCTCTTTCCCCAGCCAACTTCAAGTGTTTTGCAAGAGAGGCATCGTTGATCTGCACCAGACAAGTGCACTTGGTATCACCTGAATCAATTTCAATACTCCATTTGCTTCCTCTGTTTTAAGAGGTATGTTTGAATTCACAAGGCTACATAGCTTTCGTTCTTTGATTGGAAATGACCAAAAACTGTCACAAAAAGTGGTGCTTATATTTCAATGTAAATTTACAGCAAAAGCCACTTTGCAGCTGAGAGTTCTTTAGAGTTTCCAGCTTCGGAAATAAAAATCAAAGCATTACAATTGGAAGAAATACTCTTCACCTAAACTGTGCCACCTCCAATGTTATACTTTTGTTACATTTCAATACAACGAAGATGAAAAAATGATAACATAAATTGTTTCTTTAAATAAACCGATTCCATTAGGTATTACTCTAAAACAAGGGAAGTAATTTGTTCACGACAAACTTTGAAAATTGTACTTTTACTTCGGGATAATATACTATTCCTCTGGTTGCATTACACCATTACGTCATATAACATCGCATTACATCACAAAGCAGTAATCTTCTAAATAATTGTAATATTTTCCGAGTATTGATTTATTTTTTACTTTTTTTTAGGGGGGAGTGTATATGGTCCTTGTCGAGCATCTTGGAGAAATGGCTAATTGTATATCCAAACTTCGCATAAACGACAGTTTTCGTGTATCTTAAGGGTAGCCTGGTCATCCAAGGGGAGGAAGTAGGGGGAATTTGACACCCGGTGAATAAACATAGTGACTATAAGTAGCTGTTTAACCACGGATTTTTTCAGTAGCAAATCGATTTATGGCAAAATTTCTTGAAAAAAAAATCAATTTGATCTTTTTTATTTGTTTTTTGTTGTACTACCTATAATTTAAATGAGTTTCATTGATAATTTTTCCAGGATCATCTATTCCTATTTCCAATCTAGGTTAAGACAAAAAGCTTTTCAAGACTGTGTTTTGTTAATGTATTTAGATTTCTCTTCTTTTAAAGGGCTTTGGTCATACACCTACAATTGTTCAAAATTCCATCTTTTAGCAGCTTTTCAAAACTTCCATCTTTATCTGCATTGAAATCGGTTTCGATTTCCATTGCACACAACGTTGACTATGAGCAATATTTGATAAACACTGCCCTTTCTGTATATTTTCGAATAAGCGCTTGATGCTACATTACTTTTTCGCAGTATAGTGGGTGTTCACATTTTAATGGTACACTTTGAGAAAAAGAAAGGGAAATATTCTAAGGTTTTCCAAGACGTAACTGTTTCATATTGTTTCGTACTATTATGGTTTTAAATTGTATTTATTCCGTTAAATTTTTTATCGATGTGCCACGTTATCGCGAAATCCCTAGTTTTGTAACAGTATGTATAAATATACAAAAGTCGTAAAAAATTTCAAAAAAAAGCTGCTGTAGAGGAAAAGCAAATCCCAAGTCGAAAATAAATGTAATTGTAGAATATTTGACAAATATAAAATAGGTATGTTTGAAACCTAATGTCCTTATTTCCTNATAAACACTGCCCTTTCTGTATATTTTCGAATAAGCGCTTGATGCTACATTACTTTTTCGCAGTATAGTGGGTGTTCACATTTTAATGGTACACTTTGAGAAAAAGAAAGGGAAATATTCTAAGGTTTTCCAAGACGTAACTGTTTCGTATTGTTTCGTACTATTATGGTTTTAAATTGTATTTATTCCGTTAAATTTTTTATCGATGTGCCACGTTATCGCGAAATCCCTAGTTTTGTAACAGTATGTATAAATATACAAAAGTCGTAAAAAATTTCAAAAAAAAGCTGCTGTAGAGGAAAAGCAAATCCCAAGTCGAAAATAAATGTAATTGTAGAATATTTGACAAATATAAAATAGGTATGTTTGAAACCTAATGTCCTTATTTCCTCCATTTTTATGAAAAGTCGCATTTTTATGTATTGCTAAGTCATCAAAAAGGGCATTTTTCTTTCTGTTAAGGGAAAATTAACATTTAATGGCATTTATAGCATTGTGATTAAACCCGTCTTTTTGTCTAAGAAATTAAGAAAAAAATTACTAATAGAAGTTTCATAGCTATTTTAAGCTCTTTGGAGTAAAAATTGTTAAAAAGATGCCTAATTTTTTGTCTGGAAAGAGCTGATTTTAACTTTTTTTCGTTTTCCCTTTTGTTGTTTCACTTCAAGGCAAGTTGCAGCTCTTAAGCATGAACAAAGCATTTCCTTCTTTTAATAAGGGTGATAGTATTATACAATATTATGTTATGTCTGCCAGTGAACTTAAGCTACAGTCATCCAGCTGTCAATGACTGAGCTGTATCCTGGACTTGGATGCCTGCCCTGTAACCATAGTGTGCCATGCCAGAGAACAGTTACTGATTTTTGTTTTAATTACAGGAGATTTTACCCATAGACACAACACAGGAACCCTGAAAACAAGAGGGCTTTTCGCGAGGTAGTAAGTTTAAGATTATATACTTACAAAGAAAATAGCTATTCTTCACTTTAGATATATTTTATGAAAACAAAGGACTAAAGAAATTCGGGCTTTTAAAAAATAAACATATACGAGAAAAATAAAATACATTACTTTCGAAAAGAAATTAAACTTTGTTGACTATTATCTCAAAATTGAGTTCAAATTTGAAAGTTGTTTTTAACTGTTTAACAATACCACTTCTACTGTCACACTACTTTAAGTGCTTTTCTGGAATAAATCAAGGGTTCCATTACAAAATATAATACTTTTCCTAGCCTATTCAAAGTCTACTGGTAAATATCCTGAATACCGGTTTTGCAGCAGTAGAAGAGGCCAATCCATAAGGATTATGAAATCTTTACGGCAGTGTTTTACCAACTATCTATTTTGTTACATATTGAATGGTAATACGGAAGCTCAGCAAAAGTTTATAGAATGTAGCAATTACTTTTTCTTCCAAGAAATAGAGACTAAGCTCCTCACGCCAAGCCACGTGTACCGGCAGCTGTGCTTTGCAAATTTGGCAGAGAGTCAAACATTCTTGAGATGTGTCTTGGTTCATTTTCAAACGCAGCAATCGGTAAAAATCCTTTCAAGAATTGTGCTGTGCCTTCTCACTCTACTAAGGAAACTTTGATAAGCTACATTCTACAGTACAGGCATGATTTCATGGACAGGATTGACGTGTCTCGAAGGCAGTTAAGCTGACTTTTTTGTGAATATTAAATATTATATTAAAAAATCATTGTTTTATAAGTTAAGATATCCAAAAATGGCGAGAACTGAGAAATTTTCTAAGCGCCAAAATTAAAAGATATTGCTTAAAATATCAAGGAAAAAGTTCTAATTGGTAGGTGGAGGTGAGATTAGCACACAATTAGAGGCGTATATTCAAGGGATGCTTTATTTTATCAGGGTAGTAAATATTAGCTGGACTCAATTAACTTCAAAAGTGCTCTCAACATAGAGTGGTGGTAAAAAATTCATATCATCATAGTGCATTACGTCTTTCTTTCAAAAGAGTTATATTTCTATACCCATTTCTTCATATCAGTCTTACCCACATGAAAAAGCAGGTCACAGAAAGATGCAAAAAGATCTGTATAATACGCAAGTGAAAAAATGATTTCTTCTTCTCTTTGCCAAATATCCTGATTTTCTCAATCAATATAACTTGTTTTGAGGCACATTGGTACTCTTCTTTGAAACAGTGTACCACATTTAGTTCGTTTAAAACTTTTTTTGCTGGTATGTCTTGGTAGATCTATAAAACTGAGAAACCAGCAAATATAAATTGCCTTTGAATCAGTGTCAGTAACTCCCTTTCTTACCCATTCCTGCTCTATCTCTTGAACCCTAAACAAAATCACATCAACTCAGTTCTCACCAAACTAAATCAATTTAAATAAGTTCGTTGATTCATACAAAGCTGTCATTATTATCAACTGGTATTCAAGACAATTAAATCACAATGTTATGAAGAATAGACTTGATTATTTACGAAAGTAACACCTTTAAAATCTACCAAGTAATGCATTTCTCTGAATAGAGAAGACAAATTATTCAACTCAAACTTGAATTTGATGTCCAAGCAAAATCATAATTTTCATTTAGTTTTGATGACTGTGACATGAGACATTTTTCATTTATTCATTCATTTTTTCCAGTAAAACTTGTCAGGGTAAGTAGCTAACAGGGATTATTATTATTATTATTATTATTGCTGTTGTTGTTGTTTTATAACAAGCTATAGAGCATTCCTGTTTTTCTCTCCTGCCAATATCCACATACTACCATTCTCAATCAAGAAATTATTACCTTCTTACACTACACTTTTTGCCATATCATCATTGGAAACCAATAATGTTATCAGAAACATTTATATTTGTAATAACTTCAGTCAGTTTAAACTACCGGTAAGTGAGAGCTTTGATATTGCATAAAATTATTTTTTAAAGTGTTTAAAAAATATTATTCATATCATTATTATAACAAATAAACTTCTAATTGATGGGGAAAAGTTCAAAATCAATGCAAGGCAAGAACTTAGGCAAGCTGAAAGGGTTTTTTATTTCACCCACAAAAAGAGGGAGGTTTTCCACTAATAACCTGACTACTAAACAGAAATACAGAGGTGTTTTAGTATCAGTGTTAAGGCCAGTATTCAATTCAGAAGGTGCACGCATAATTGTCTTGAGTGATGACAAAACACCAATTTATGGACTCCTAAAACAATATTGTATTGAATACTTAATGACTATTCATTAATTATAATAATTATAATAATTATTATAAGCATCTCAATTTAATATTATATTCATAACACGATAAGCGTTTATCTACGAAAAATGCCAAAAATATTGTGCTATGAAAGGATGACTATATAACAGATCTAAAAAAGGCAAGTTTGATTTCAATGTAGTTTACCATTAAGTAAAATAAAACTATTTGACTCATACCATATAAAAAATTGACTTACTACATCTCTGAACTGGCGAGCAAAAGGTTTAAAGGATTGATGAATTACTATTGGCATAATATATATGTATAAATATGTTTATATATATATATATTCATAAAACAATGAAAACTACTAAAATAAGTTACGTTTCACGCACCTAGCGATGCGATCATCAGGTACTACGAGAAGTAGCTAGCTCTGTTCATGGTGTCTTAGTTTCTAGTGTGTTCAAAACTCAGATATTTACAGACACACGCACACACATACACACATATATAATATTATATATATATACATGTTTATTACTATAAGTCTATAAAATGATGAATGATTCACAACAACTGGTGAAAAAATAATTTAAAAAGCAGTGGGAATCCTTATCGCTGGAGATGGAAACATCACAGAAGTTTAAATGTGAAAATCTTGTAACGAAGGTTTCATGGGAATATGTGTAAATATATTAGGCAAGTAAGTGAATAAATGAGTAAATGTTATTTACTTTCTATCACATAATATGTTCAGTTTTTATTTAAATCCAGTCACATGGAAATAAACAAAGCAAAAAAAAAAATAGGATAAAACTCTCTTTAATCAAAATCGATCGGATTAACCAATTAGTTATCATGAAGCTGTTTTTCATCTTTAGTTAAGTTAGGTAAGGATGCAATTGGGATTCGATGTAACGCAAGCTATACGAAGGAATTTTTTAGCAATTTTGGAAGAAGTAGTAACCTTCTGACGTACATAACAAATCAGATAGTTAAAATCACTCTCAGAGCGCACTACATACCATGAAAGTTATCTTGTGAATAACATCTTAATATATTTAAATATGCAAAATTGCGAATATCCGTTCATACAAGTAAAGATGAACCTTGTTAACATTCGTATAACAAAAACAAGATTGCATGTTGTTAAGATAATTCACTAAAACACACACACACACACAAATATATATATATATTGTATGGTCAGCTTTAACGTAAATAAAAATTCCTGGCTTTAAAGAGCTCGTTGTAAATAAACAATTAAGGCGAAACTCTATACATAACTAATACTTATAAGGTGTCAAATCAAATCATAAAATTAACACAATGTACATTTGATCTTTTCTGAGTTAGCAACTAGTTTTCAAGAAACCTATCGTAAATCGGTTGTAAAATCTAGTATCAATAAAAAGCAATGCAAAATAGTAAAGGAACGGCAGTAGAAATATAATAACTAATTCTTCCCTAAATTATACTCACTATTCGACTTCAATATGTTTGGTTTCCCATATTTCTAATTACCTTTAGTTCTTCACAGCGTGGATCTCCAAGTATAATTTTAAAAATCAATAGAGGTATTTGTGCTCCAAATGCAGGACAAGTCCATTGAAAATGGATTAAAGCATTTGTTATGCCTTCTAAGCTGTCTTGTCTCAAAAAACATGCTAAATTGAAAGAGCCTCTTTTTCAAATTCCTGTGTCACTCTTATTGCCATTCGTTTATTTCGATTAAAATTATATTGTAAAACACCTACTGTTCTATCGCTTGTACGTATCACCAGTGTCTCTGTTAGAAGTCACTACCATCATGGTTATTATGTTACGATGACTGTCATAATTTTTTATTACTTTCCCTGGTATTATTCAAATTGTGAGAAATGTAAAATAAGTACTAATTTGTAAGTCAATCAATTACGTCAGTGTTTCACTACATCACTGCAGAGGTATCCTGTAGTATTTAAAAGAAAGATGTAATAAAAATCGTTCTATGTTACAATCAATTTTGAATTTTTTATCAGGTATTATTTTTTAATAACCGCTTAAATAGCTAGGGGCAAATTAAAACCTTTTCACCCCTTAAGTATTATATTCTACTATAACTTTAAATTCAGGTATAGAAAAACATACCTTGTTTTTTTAAGGTATCTGTTAGTCTTCTTGATGATTATTTAGAACTTGTACTATAAAAAGCAGATTTCTACAAGTCCTACTCTGGTAGCTAATGAAGCAGTTTTGAAAACATCCCTTTGGCATTACTAAATACAGCTTTCCCACATGCGAGCAATGAACAAATTCATTTACTGATAGTAATAGACGTGCCTAGCATACAAAAGCCACAATTCCAATAGGGGCAACTCTAAAGAAATAACCATACATTTGTGGTCACGCATCATTCCAAATGGGTGAAAAGAAGTGCAGTGACGTCATATATAATTGATTCAATCAAGTTAATATTGAAATTTCCTATTGTTGTTGGTGCCATGATTAGTAGAGATTATAATATTGGTTTTTCTTCATCATCCTTTAATTGTAATTGGTTGCCAAAGCTTTAATAAATGAATTAACAATGAGAAAACAGCAACATACTATTCCTTATAATTCTTTTTATTTTGGGAGGATTTAACTTTGATACCGAAGTTTCTAATATACAAGCTCCAATAAGTTGATGCTAATTACTACTATTTTTGTTAGACAAAAGAATTATAATTTTCCTTTTATTCAATTAAACATTGTAAAGAATGATTGTACTTTACTGAGAGTGGTGAAGGGAGCTCCAATCCAGAGCGTTTTTACCGAAAAATCGAAAGTTTTTACCTAAAACTGTCAAAGTTTCTTATGACTGACGCCGAAATTTACACGTTTTATTTCACGTTGTAAGCTTTTTAAATAGTTCAAGACATATATATATATATATATATATATATATATATATATATATATATAGTTTAAAATCGCAAGGGAAAACAAACAACTGCTTTATTATTATTGTTATTGTTCTGTAGATCAAGATTTCTGAGCTTGTGCTAGTAGTTTGATCGCACCATTTCTTGGTGTGCTTGAAACCATGGGCTTTGCACAGCTTCCAGAGGACAATAGTATTAAATCTGTCGTGCCTCTTTTTATACTCGAATTGGGCTAATTTCTTACACTCACTGACGATGTGCATCACTGTCTCATCCCTTGTTCCAGACATATTGCACTTTGATGTTCCTGGTTCCTTTATGATCTTCACCTTGTAATTCCTTGTAGGTAGGGTCTGAATTTGTGCTGCCTTCAACACAATGTGTTTTAATCATTGCCACGACTCTGTTTCTGCTTCTTTGACCTCATAGGATATTGGCTGTGTATCGATTTCTCCGTCCATCTCTTTTTCCTTTCTTCGTTCTGTTCGCTTTTCAACTCCGCTCTTCTCACAAACATCACCAGTGCTCTAACTTTACTAGACTCTCTACGCTATACACAACCTGACAGACTGCACTCCTCAAAACTAACTCCTTCTTCAATCGACATCGTCCCCCTTCCTTCTTCTTTCAACGTCCACAATCGGGCGCAATCCTCTGTTCATTCTCATACATTTCCATGTCTTTCCATCCACTTCTCTTAGCTCTNAAGGGAAAACAAACAACTGCTTTATTATTATTGTTATTGTTCTGTAGATCAAGATTTCTGAGCTTGTGCTGGTAGTTTGATCGCACCATTTCTTGGTGTGCTTGAAACCATGGGCTTTGCACAGCTTCCAGAGGACAATAGTATTAAATCTGTCGTGCCTCTTTTTATACTCGAATTGGGCTAATTTCTTACACTCACTGACGATGTGCATCACTGTCTCATCCCTTGTTCCAGACATATTGCACTTTGATGTTCCTGGTTCCTTTATGATCTTCACCTTGTAATTCCTTGTAGGTAGGGTCTGAATTTGTGCTGCCTTCAACACAATGTGTTTTAATCATTGCCACGACTCTGTTTCTGCTTCTTTGACCTCATAGGATATTGGCTGTGTATCGATTTCTCCGTCCATCTCTTTTTCCTTTCTTCGTTCTGTTCGCTTTTCAACTCCGCTCTTCTCACAAACATCACCAGTGCTCTAACTTTACTAGACTCTCTACGCTATACACAACCTGACAGACTGCACTCCTCAAAACTAACTCCTTCTTCAATCGACATCGTCCCCCTTCCTTCTTCTTTCAACGTCCACAATCGGGCGCAATCCTCTGTTCATTCTCATACATTTCCATGTCTTTCCATCCACTTCTCTTAGCTCTTCTACGGCCCAGTCCAGAATTCTGGCAGAATATCGAACAGCTGGGACAGCCCATGCATTCATGGCTTGTACTAAATTTCCTGCATTAAACTTGTTTTCATTAACTTCTTCACTCTCTGATGGTAACTCTTTCGTACTTTCTCTTTCATCTTTCCCATCAATACTTTGTCTGCCTCCAACACTACTAGATACTTTTAAAATGCGTCTCTTATAATCTCCATTATCTGCCCAACTGGCATTCTAATTGCACTATCTTTTGCTTTGTTCTCTCTTTTCAAAATCGCCGTAGCACATTTCTTTTATCCAAATCTTATCTTTATATCATCCGTAAATATTCTCAATGTATTTACAAGTCCCTCCAGTTCGTCCTTAGATTCTCCATACAGCTTCAATTTATCCATGAATAGGAGGTGTCTGACTTTTCGGCCGTTCCGAAATTTGTACTCTTGAACTGTTTCCCTGAGCAGGATAGAGAGAGGCATTAAGGACACAATGAAGACAGGTGAGGCAGAAAGACACCCTAAAATATCCCTCTTCTGACCCCAACCTCTGCAAGCTTCTGGTCATTGTACTGCAGCCTTTTTTTCCAAGAATATATACTCCTTTCAATGAGGGATATTGCATTCTTTATCAAACCGGTTTGTGTCATTGTTTTTAGTATACACGTGTGTGAAAGTAGGTCATAGGCTTTCTGGTAGTCTATCCAGTCCATTGCTAGGTTTGTGTATCTCTTCCTGCAGTCTCTTAGAATTGTCTTATCTTACATCAGATGCTCCTTAGTGCCCCTTCTATTTCTCCGACAACCCAGTTGCTCTTCTCCAAGCACTCCTTGTGTTTCAAGGCATTTATAGAGCTTGTAAGCTACAATCCACGTCAGGTACTTGTGTAAAATGACATTAAACCAAAGAAAAGCCCAGGAATAATGACCAAGCCAGATAAAATGGATGAAAAATCTTTCAGTAATCCCGCAAGTCCTACATGAGCCTTTCCATGATTCAGTGAGAATTTTACGACGTTGAGTACGTCATTGATGGAAAACAGGAAGGTTATAGAAGAAAATTATAGAAGGAAAAGTGCCTTAATGTAAGCCTACTGCTTCAATTACTTGCTGCAGCTTGTAATTATTAATGCTATAGCCATGCGATTATGTGATTTTCTCCTACTGTTTTCAAAACATAGCGAAAGAGCAGCATCTTAACTGTTATAAGTTAGAATGATTGAAGCTACTTTTTCTCTATCTAAATGTTTACATTCTTTTTCATTCCTATTATGGCATATTGAAAATAAATCATATTAAACTCTGATATATCCTTATCTTTAATAGAATATTGTATGTATATTGTATTCAGTGGTATCATCCAGCAGAGACAGTTTACCAGCGTGGGCTTCATCCCCAATGGCGTTGGTCCGTAGGAAAAGGGAAGGGATCCAGTGAATCGCCAACATCTCCAATATAACTTATTACTGTTTGTCACACAAATGCTGATTAGGTAGGTGGAAACAAAATTAGACTGTATCTTTTGTAAAAGGTCAACGAACAATACAAATTACTTTATGTTATTAATAAATGGATTTTAAATGTTTTGCAGTTCTGCTACTGCTTTTTCACTCGACATTCTTATAGAACAAGAATCTTTTATCTCAAGTCTTGTCCCTTCTGAGCCAAGACTGACCACCATTACTGCAGATACTACACGATGGACCTGATTTTAGTGTAACAGAGGGGTACTATTGCCTCCATATATTAATTCATCCACAATCACAAAAGATTGTTTGAAAGCAAACGATTGCTTATTGTTTTAACTCTGATAAAAGTTTTGAATTGCCCACACCCCTGAAGATGTACCAGTTTTGCGCATTCGCCCCTTTCGACTGAACTTTAGCGTGATCTCTCTCATCTTTATTGACTATTTACAATACTTTTCGGTTTTTTTAATGCCTGGAGCAAATCGCTTGATCTATAACCAGCAAGTGGGGGGGGGGGGGGGAAAAAAAAATTTTTTAAAGAACCGAACAAAAGGAAAATGGAAAAAGGGTGTTCCAAAGGCCTTTATGTTCGAAAACGTAAAGCGCCAAATTCCGGCAAAAAAAATTTTAGATTTAAATAAAGAAAAATTTTTGATTAAACAAGGGAAAAGCTTGTTGTGCCCACAATTAAA
>RDPX01000012.1:1138469-1273258 GCA_003991215.1 Morbakka virulenta
GCGTTCTCTCTCTCTCTCTCTCTCTCTCTCTCCCTCTCTCTCTCTCTCTCTCTCTCTCTCTCTCTCTCTCTCTCTCTCTCTCTCTGTGTGTCACGTGCAAAATTTAGGCACTGTATCTAGATATTCTTCGCTTTCATTATCCTTTTGTCGCCATGAAACAATCCATCTATCAATTTCTGCATCGATTTTCCTATCTTTGTATATATACATATATATATATATATATATATATATATATATACGGGGTGTAACTGGATGGATACAACTGGGTTCCTTGGTTCTTTCTCTCTATAGATAGTATATGTAGGCCTGTATACGTTGCTTTTTTTTGGGTACGATTTGTACATTTTTGGTACGATTTTATATACATTGTCTTGTTATATTTTGTTACATAAGGTCGTTACGTTGCTTTACAAATCTAAATTTATGACGTTTATGATTTATAAAACAAACTGCTTCGTCATATCGAGTTCCAGATCATTTGCATTAGTAATATAATACTGTAATAAATTAATGGGGATCTTAATAAATTTTCGCGGGACTTATTTTCGCGTTTTTTGACCCAAACCGCGAAATTAAGTCCCGTGAAATATACAAATTACTGCTTGACTGCAAAAATTAATTCCATGAAATTTCAGGTTTATTTTTTCAGTTTTTTAGTTTACCATGTGCTACTCTGAGTCTAGCAAAGGGCTATATGGATAAAGGCTGCCTTTTACTTTAAGATTTAAAATTGACAAAAGCTTAGTCGTTCTTTCTGTTGATTAAGAGTTGTAGTCTAAATCAATAAACACAAAAGTTGAAAAAATTATTACGGTTTCTCTTTTTCGATGACGTCATTTTATACACGTTACACAGACAAGCAAGAATCATAGGTAAAATTTATGAAACATGCTACTTTGCCCAAAAATAAACCTTATGACCCAATTCAACCTTCTAGAGCACAGTAGTCAAGGAATCTTTTGTTAGTCTCTGGTCTGTAAAAAACAAACATAAATTGTATTCATAAAAATTTCAACTCGTATTCAGATAAAGATAATTTACTTTAAAAAATCACGTTTTAACTTTTATTACAAAATGAGCCAAAAATTTATTACAAAACACGGCAGCTTTTTTTTCAAAACTAGTCAAAAATTTATTTAAAAACGCGCCAGGTGGATTATTACAAAATGAGCCGTTTATTACAAAACGCTGCAAAACATATCGATGTCTTCCAAATTCTTTGAACTTCGTCTCAGGTCCCTTAAATTCACTCCCCAACTAATCGTTCGCACGTATCAGAAAAATTGCAGACAGCTGTCGAGCTATTGGCGTCATTCCAGACCTTTTGTTATTACTTAAAAGAATGGGGTTATAGCCAGAAGTAACAGACAAATTTCATTTGTCAATAGTCTGAATAGGTCTCTAGTGTTCAAAGCAAAACACTTAACAAACAATCCTGATAACCGGTATGCCATTTGTATTAAACTGGCACCAAAATTTATAGAGCTTGATAACGTAATTACAACACATGATAGCAACTTGATTTTTAGATATGCTATTTAATCATATTTGTTGTTCCAACAATTATTCAAACAACTAACTTCCCTATTTTACTTAAACCTATCTAAATTTCAGGAGATACTTCCATTTGGTAAACAAAGTTAAATGAAGAAGTAATACAGGTATTCGTCTAGAAAGGCTGTTTGCCATTTAAGATACTTACATTTAAAGTACTTATGATCTTTGTGAAGTCATTTTGGTCTTCTAGAATATCATTGATGTCGTTTGAAAGGGGCAGAAATTTAAATCGAATACGGTATAAATTAGCAAGAGACATGCTGAGAGCAACTCTCAGATTTGATATGCATGACTTCGTCCTATGATGGTCAGTGGTTAATACTTGTAGTAATGAAGTCACAATCTCTTCATGGTATTAGTTAGCTTCTTATTTTAGAATAAATTACATAAATATTTAAGATTATACATTCCAGTAAACGTAAAACACACAAACTTGATGAACCTAAAAGTAAACATTATTCGAATACTACAGTTTTGGTAAAGTGAGTTCTTTCTGTTGTTGTTGGGGCTTCATAAAGAAGTTGATATTTACCTGAATAACCTTACACATATGTAAGAAGTAAACATAAGTAACAAAAAATTTCGAATATTTCAGAATTATTTTTTACAAATGTGGTTTTAAAAAGAGGAGTTTGAGAAATTTTGAGTGAGAGTTCCGTTAAGTAATGTAAACGATAGGTTTTCGTGTAATTGTTGTTGACCGGTTATCGCTGTAACAGGGTATCAAGATTTAAAGCGCAAAGCATAGAAATAATTAGTTTTGAATGGTACCACTTCTTACTTTTTCGGATCCAAAACTTTCTACTGTTTATTTTTTTGGCTGTAGAAGTACGTGCATCAAATTTGTTAGATTTTTTGTTTCCCTTTCTCCAACTTCTCACCATGTTGAAATGTGTGTGCTCTTGAATGAACCAGCCAAAGGAAAAGATCTTGAAAAAACTCGCCTGCTTACCAGTTTGGCCTAAAGGTGTTGACAAAATTGTGGAGTCAGAATCTGCAGTTCCCAATTATGCAGCGACAACAAGGGTGATATTTCTGTATTTTGTTGAAATTATTAAATTTCTTTGATATATAGAATTTTTAGTTGCATAAAAGAATTTTCCTTTTTGGACCACCAGATTAATGTTCCTTTCTTTTAAATTTTTTTGGGTCAATTCTAGCGTTTTCCCCGTTTGTTACAATTCAATTCACCATTATCCTTTTTGGTTGATACTGAAAGCTTTTTAGTTTCTTACTTCTTAATTCTTACTGAGGAGCCGTGGCTTAATTGTTAGAGCAACCGCACCGTAACCAAGAGGTTCCGGGTTCGGTTCCCCGAGGGGGCGACTTCGGAACTTCACAAAGGAAAAAGCCACCGGTTGGCGTCAGAAAGGGGATCCGGTCAAGAAATTCCTCACTGCCAAATCCAAGTCCCTAAGAAGGGGACTGTCTGAGCCTCAGTTACTGGGGAAAATGACGTTAAAGCCAAAAAACGCTTTAACTCTTACTTAATTCGTATTTCACAATTTACTCCTTTCGTATGATTGAAAGCTGACTTGAAGAAGGCGGTCAAAAGTTTTGTCATCAAAGCCAGAATACGCATATTTGTACACACATACAAGATCATTTTAGAATATGATCAATGATCAGCACAATACATGGGAACAAATATTTTTAATGAAAGGCCGTTGCAAGTCCTAAACCAATATAAAAAAATAAATTTTTAATAAATTTTCAAAAAACATAACTTAAAATTTTTTTTAAGTTTTCCGATATTCTTCTAAGCAAAACTTTTTTATCTTGTATAAATATCTGATGAAAAATATATGAGGAAATAAACTTTCCTTGGTTTTATGGAAATCAGAATTCAGTGTCTTTTACGATATCTTCCTCCTAAACTTTATGAATTATTTCAATTAACTTTCCACCCACTTAATTTTCAACCACTTACTAAAAATAATTATTTTCACTTTTTTCTCGTACTCATCAGAATTAAGCGTCCTTTGCCCAATTATTTGATTAGATGGTTCAAAGTGCTCATTCGTATCCAGATATATTTGTGCATTACATTTCAAACCCTTTTCAAAATTAATTCTAGTTAAGAACTGAAATATCTCAGAAAATACGCATTCCTTAAAAATGTTCGGGTTCTATTGCAATATATCTATTTATGTATATCTGTGTACTTGCATATTTTACTGTTTTCACTGAGAATTCATTCTTTTCCCTCCTTGTATTTCTAAATTGCAAATTTGTAAAAAAGGGGCCATTTTACCAAAAACAGCAAAATTGTCTCGAATGAAAAACAGAGAAAGCTAAATTTTGTTGCCGATACCAAAAGAACTATTTTTTTCAGAAACAAAGAAATTAGTAAAGCTACAAATATCTCTTTGACAAATACTGTCGAAAAAAGACTTTACCGTAATTTAAGGCCTTCATATACCTCGCCATTCTTTGTTTTAAGTATTTTCCGTAGATTTAATTTTTTCTTGTTGACATTTTTTTCTTAGATAACAGGTTTCTTTGTCTAGGTATCTACAATATATTACACCTAGCATTCTGCTGAAAGAACATTGCTAGCAAACGTCATACTACGCAATATGACGTGGTTGTTCTAGTTTTCCTCCAGGACTATCTACAGAAAAATACCAGTTCACAAAAGATTGATCTTAAGCTCTTTTGGTTTTAAAAGAATTTTAACGATCCGAGGAAACTTGTTATTAACTATCACATAGCATGACATTATACCAGGGTATTAAACCATTAAAATTAGATTCATTCCAGCAATTATAAATCAAGATAACCAATCACCTAAATTAGAAAATAATTGCAGAAAATGATGGTATTCTGCCATATCAATTTTAAGCCCCTTCTCTGGCGTCCTACAACGCAAGAGAAGGACAATCATGTTATTGAAACTTGTGGAATGAAAAACTGAACGTAACAGCAGTTATTAGACTGAATGATTCATTATTAAGGTAAAGTCTAATAATGGTAAAATAATGGAGTCTTGTTGGGTCTCATATTTCTGAGGTTAAGAAACAAAAGGTTGCTTTTCTACAGTTGACTCACCTTTGTTCATAATAAAGTAGTTGTTTTCTTTAGTAAGTAACCTTGATAAACACTCTTTAGCTTGGACCAAAAGAAAAATAATATGCCCGAAAAAAGAACTTATTATTGTGGAATCAGATTCTAAGTGTTTGTATGGCTCTCAAAATAGCTAGAGCTATTTATTAAGTTGAATCTTCTATTAAAAAACGAGAAGCTTTTTGCATTTACGTAAAGTCCTTACCAACGTATTAGAGACTTCATCTTCATAAGAATAAGGGGCTCAGCATTTGAACTTGTTGTAGGATTTGTCTTTAAAGATAACAAAGAAAGAGAAATACTGAACCTTACACTAATAAATGCCAAAAGTTGAGATTGGGTTTTATATATTATTATTATTATTATTATTATTATTATTACCAGATTATTACGTTATATTATATTTGTACATTGCATTATAGGAGATCATTATATTGCGTTATCTTGATTTTCAAAATGATCAGGATCTTTAACTACCAGATAGTAGTAGTATAATTATCACCAAAGGACAAAAACATTTGATTCTTGTTCGTAGAAAACCACAACAAAAACTCACAACAAACGATCGAAAATGCAAAAGAGAAAACGAAGTATCTCGTGAGAAATGCAATCGGATTTATAAGGACAATCTCTAAATTTGTTACTGGGACAAGCTTTTAGAACTAAAAAAGTTAGAACATAACGGTAAACTTTGTCGCAAAAAATTGTCAATCACCAACTATCAGCTCCTGGAATAAGGTAGTAAACTTTTTGGCCTGCAATATGTTCTCTTTTTTAGGGAGAGCATTAATACCTCTGCCCACTAATAAGAAAATAAAAACGTGAGGGTTAACTGCAAAACAATTTTGCCGCTTATGCCACGGCGATAGACCTACACGGCATCACATCCTTAACAACTGTTCATCTTCTGCCAAGATATATATGAAGACACAACTCTGCGCTTAACTTCGTTGTGTAGCACATTTTATCAATCCTCTCCTTCAATGAATCTGTTTTGCCTTTGTTTCCGCCTTTGAGGAAACTCACCTCTTTTCCCATTATTTCCTTTATTAAAATTTCTTTTGGTATAATGGAGTTTATGTCACTGGAGGATATATTGGAAAATACATTCACAGCTTACTTACACATTAACATCACAATTTAACAGGTGTCACTATCATTATTGCTGTTCCTAACAGATTTTTAGTTTTTTTCCTGCCTATCTATTATAGTTACTATATGCTTTTCCATAGATAACTTGTTTACATTTTGTCAAACATCATGCTTTTCAGGTCTCACCTCTTCACTTGAACCATTTCAGCCATTCAGTTTCCACATCTTTTTACTTATGCCTTTTCCTAATCTTCAGATGAATCCTTTTCGGGAGCAGGGTCTACAAACCATGTGTGATACCTATTTTGACCTAGTTGTTTGGAGGTGGTTTTTTTCTTATAAGCCATATGGTAGCAACCGGTTATGGAAACATGTGAGTGAAAAATTAGAAAGTGATTTTTAAGTTTTGTTAATTTTATTTCTTTTTTTTACTTGTTTAAAAAAAATTAAAAGACATACTTCCGCCAATAAGCTTCATCATATAGAAATTTTATGCAGAAAGATAGATTTTCAACACCAACATTTGAAAAAATTTAATTAGAATAACAACAGCTTACTGACTGTTTTAAAATGACAAGGTGTTTTTAATGAATTTGCAGGCGCCATTTTAATCGAGGTTTTCTAGAATAAATAGAAGGATTCAGTAAGACATAACTTTGGATATGTGCCAAAAGCAAGTTTGTACCTTGGGGGTAACCTTGCATATTTCCAGTTTACACTACATTCATTTAAAAATCACAAGAACTTTGGAAAGGTTTTAATCCAACCATTTGTTATTTACGGATCTGGAGAGACAATGATTTAATTAGAGGTAGGAAGAAGAAATAGGATCTTGTATGCTAATATACAATTATAACTACTCAGCTGTGTTTGCATAACATATCAGAATATTTACAGACCCTCATATTAGTTTGCAGTCTTTTAGTCTGATGAATTTTAATCACCGTAATCAGGAAGCTAGATCTATGTAGGATCCTAAAGTATAAATCATGAATGTTAGAAGGGAAAACATTTAATTTGTTAAAGAATATAAGTTCGTGAGAGCTTTTATTTCGAAAGTATACTGTTTTATATTACAAAACTAATAACAGCTGTAGGAGATATAATTAAAAATTCCATAATTACAAATGATTTTAAAACATAGGAAATAGTACAATCTCATCAAAAAGCTCTAAGGTAAAATCACTGATTTCTATTTGATTAAAATTAATGCTGGTTTTTATCAACACTAATCAGCAGAAGTGAAAATAGTGGTAAGATCAATGGGTAATATATATATATATATATAAAGAAAGAGTCTATCTGGTAAAAGTACTTTATCTTTTCTTGTCAATTTGCTCCAGAGGATCTTACCTTGCTTGTTGATGACCTGTAACACATATACATGTGACACACATTAAAACATAACATTCAGGAACAAACCTTTCATTACTGTCTAATAATTCATTAGTTAACGTTGACTTCATTCTTTACATTGTAGCGAGGTATGGGAGACTGTGATAACTTGGCATCATTTCATTTGCTGATGCCGACTGCTTACGAGTTTAGTTCATATAAATATATATATATTAATATCTATACTAACAAATGAATATGAAATTTTATCAGCAACAATGCTCTACCACATTAAAACGTAGGAGATATCATATAATCAGATGTACGAGAAAGAAAAACTTTAATTTTACAGTACTCAGAGTTTCATGTCTTTTACAATCTTCAGCTGTAAACAAATGTATACAGCTAATTTTATTACGGAAAAACACTGACGTTGGTATCACTAACAAGAGTACCAAAACGCAAGATACGAATGGTCTCATCACATCATTTTTAATCGTTGACACAGTATACGATAGACAATTTCTTTCTACTAATTAAAGCATCATTGTGTAATTGTATGTTTCTTAACGCCAGCTTCACATTGAGTATACCAGTTTTGTAAAGCAATTGACAAAACTAGGTATGTCAATTTGTAAACAAACGTGGAGTAGTTCTATTATTAATTCTTAAGATAATAATATTATCCATTTAAAAACCTACTATTAATCATCACCATGATATTAATTAATAAAGGGAAAGGAAAATTACGTTACAACAAAAATTAATTTTTACCTTCATCTTTACTAAAAAGCATGGTAATTAAGAAAGCATTTTCTTTCTATCTTTGGGTGGTCTACTTATACAACTCTGGCTTTCATGATTTTTTCAAGATTTCATATAGATCACGGCAACTTAATCAAATACGTTCGAAATAGTAATTTGAGCAATATCCAATGTCGGATGAATTTGAGGATCGGTGTTGAATTGTTTGTCTGATTATTAGACTTTGAAACCTAATTTCATATCTCAGTAAGAAATTGACAGAAAGTAAAGGTGTATTGTTATGATGGAAATTGTAATTAGTTAGGGACATTACCTTGGATGATCATATCTCAATAAGATAATACACACCAAGGAGGTATTCTCCTTTCTTGTGAAGCATATTCCTAGTACTGTGAAAAGAAACAGTGCGAGACTGTAATACAAATGACGTGTAGCTCATTAGTGTATTGTAAATTTTGTAAATCTGCGCCACTTGGCGGGTATCATAGTCTCTGAAACAAAGGTATTTTATTCTTGACCTATCAGATACAGTTCTACTAACTTGTTTCGTTGCTTTTTTTATTAAACCAGACACCTCACTTAATCTTCCAAGTTCCTATTTGATGCTGGAGTAACTGCTGTTTTCCAAAACTTCTTAAATTTTCCGCATAGTCTTAACTAGTTCTAGTATGTTTGTGTAGATGTTAATCAAAATTTTCAGACTGGAGGACATACGAGGTCTTAAGAACATGATGACGTGATATTAAGGTTAAGTTAATAAAAACCCACTGAAGACAAACCAAATATTAAAAGCTACCATGTATCAGATGGGCCTGAACATTAACAATGCAATCAGGAATGTTGGAAAAAAGTCTACTTTCGTAAACCCAAATAGTGTAGAATGTCTCGGGCTGTTGTGTAGTAATCTTAAAAGATAAATAGCTTTAAAAAATTATATGTTTACTGTACATGTCTTTTTCATTTTACAGTCCCTCTTACATCAAATGTTGTCCTTAAACGGTATTAGAGTGTTACAGGGCTTCAAAGCTTTTTACCACTAACCCCGTTGGGTTTTTTTGGGTTTTTTTCAGAACAGTCCTTTAGAAAGGGAAAATCTCACAGTAGCTATGGTAATGGTATGGGACATTTTTTATGACCATCTTTTTATCTAAAGACAACTAAAACTAATAAAAGGACATTGTTCAATTTTGATGCCCTGATCCTTAGGGGTTGATTATGTTACACGTGCGTTGAAAGTTATTTTCCATCCATAATGACATAGTTACTTTAGGAAAACTATTATGTAGTTTTCTTATAATCCTAGTGACTTCTGTCATGTTTGCTGTTTTTTCCAGGTAGTCACATTTCAACGACGCTTCGTAAAATAATTTGTTGATTTGTTTTACTTTGAAAAGTTGGGTTTACAGAGTTGCTGACAAGTTGAGGTACCGAGCAGCTAATGTATTTCCCAGCAATACTTGTTTGTTACTTGAATCAAAACTAGATTATTCTACCATCGGGAACCCAAATGTAATAAATTGTAACAAAATTCAAAACACACAAAGGTACTAAGAAGGTGTCTGTCAGAAGTAAATGACAAAAAGCAGAAAGTTGTTGCAAAATCATAGTAACTTCAAGTAAATAATGTTTTAGCTCATTGCTCAATAACGAAGGCAGAAAAAAAACAATTCATTCGATATCATTGCCTCACACTCTTGAAAAATGTCGAAAGAAATTATAACGTTGCTAATCAAAAAGCATCAAAATCCTTTACCATTAAAACTTAACTGTACTATACAGTGTCATACTATGCCTGGTATTAATTTGAAAGGCTACTTGGCAGCATCTTTTTTACCAAGAAGTATTTTTGCTATTTTAATTGGTCACTTGAGGACAACTTTAGGGAGTAACTAGAAAGGACGATATAGTACTGTAGGTAATTCTTAATTCGAGGCTATCAGATGAAAGCAACTTTGTAGTTATATAGCTCATGGATTGCTAACTAAACAAGGGAAAGTAAATTCAAGTAAAGAGTTTTTTACTACTTTAATACTAGGCAATGCAGAATTGATTTTTTCAGATAACAAAACATATATCTATTTTGTGATTTGCTTACTTGTCTCCAGTTACTTTTAAATCTTCCATTTGAATCATTCACATTGTTATCATTCTTGTGAAAATTCATTTGCTCTTTTCAATAAAATGAATACTTTTTCAGTTTAACAATCTGTTGACCTGAATTACATCCAGGGACTTCCTAGGACAGCATATTAACTTGTGAGACATCAATAAAGTTAATCAATTTGCTGTAAATATTTATGATAGCTTGCTTGTCTTTTCTAAAAATCCTGTAGGGACCTTAACATCATCTTGAATAAGTATTTGTAAACAAATATAAGTTGATCAGATAGCACAGAATTACTATCATGCATGATATTAATATATTAGAAAATGTGTTCAGCTCAATTTCATAAAAAATTAATCAAGAATTTTCACTATTGATTATACTCTTTTCATAAAGTTCAGAAAAGGGGCACGGACTTTGAATTTTCACCTTCCTGTAAAAAGTTAAAAGACAGAAAAAAGATTTAAGTGTCAAAGTTTAGTTACTTTATAGACTTGAAGTATTTGTTTAAAAATTTCCAGATTTAAACAGGACCAAAGAGAAATGATATATCTAACATTTCATAAAAATTGCTATTAGTATTAATCACCATGCTTTTACTTAGATTTTGTATATAAAAACTCTCTTCAGAGCTCGTCACAAGAAGTGAATCCCACTGGATATTTGTTTACTCTTGACACTGAAAAGACCAGAGTTAAAAGATTGGCTGTTCCCAATGCTGTTTATTGCAAATGCTCCCTTACACTTTCAATATTTGGATTTTCAAAAAACCACTTATTTTTTCCCCTCACCACTGCCAAAATATTTCTAGCTATAGAATAACCTCTTTCGTGTTTAACCTTCATGCTATTTTAAGCTTTTTACCTTGAAAGTTTCCAACCTTTGCTTGTACTTTCACTTTAATAAATATTTTGCCCATCTGACATAGCTTAAACGTTTATTACGTTTGACTCCTCTCTTTTTTAACAAATAACTCAAGGTCAATTCTTGATGTTCCTAACACATTCTTGCTGTGAAAATAAAACATTGTGGAGTTTCGCAATAATAATTCTTAATCAGTTATCATTATTGCTTTTATTATAATTATTTTTTTATATTACTGCAAGGTTTGAAATGTTATGTAGAAATGACGCCTTACTTATTTATTTTCTTCCCAAATTTTATAGTGGTAAACTAAAGTGAAAAGTAGCCACAAACTCAATATCCCAAATGTTTTTAACACAGGAAAGCTACTAGCATCAAATTTGCGAAGACTTACTACTGCAATTTATCTTTTAATCAATCAATGAGATATACATAAAGTCCCTTCTCTTTAATTTGTTTCGGTATCCAGGTGAGTTTAAATATCCTGAATTCGGTTGCTTTTTCAAAGGCCAGTCCAGAAATGTCAGTCAGGGGAGGCCTTGTGCTATCCATCATTACGAGTTTCATTGCCTTTTCTTTTCTCAGTGTGATTAAAGATGGCATCTGTTTGATGGTAATCCGTAGAGTCGATGTGCGCCAGCGCCTTTGTCAAGAGACTTCAGTCTAAATTGTGCATTATTGTGAAAAGATGTATCATTTCTGAAAAAGTAACCAACCTCTTACTATTACATTTCTTAGCGTTAGTAACTATTTCATCTTCTTGCAGTAGAATAAAAACCCCTATTTATTGATACCTTCCATACCGACAGGTGAAATTCCAAAGAATTATCACGAATTATTACTGCTACGTCATTCGTTAACTCTAAAGCATGTAATGGGATTGTTCCAAAAATCATAAAGCAAAGCAATTACATAAATACATAGGAAAAAAGTACAAATCGACACTCAGTATAATTTAATTTGTTAGACTGAATTTCCTTTATATATATATTGTAGTGTGATATTGTAATTTTTACTGATCCCGATTGAAAATAAATATTTCATAACTTGTTAACTTACTTACTTTCTGAGTAGACTCCCTGGTCTCTACATTTATTTTGTTTTTTCCTGTATAAACACTAATAAACCAGGCCAGAAACTAATTTCCTGGATTACGCTTGGCAAGCTGCAGAGCCAGATCATGTGAGGTATGCTATTGCTTGACTAAGGGCCAGTCACCATGGCGTTATATATTGTGCATATATACCCAATAAGTATTTGACCGATTTAGGTTTTCTTAATGAAATTGTTACCAAACAGCTCAAGTATAACACGAATTATAAAACATGAAGGCTTTGATGTCTCCCTGAAATAAATTTTTCAGTCATTGCTTGGGTGTAAGTTGGCGCTGATTAGCTGAACTAAATTTTCAAGAAAAAAAAGGCCTTGAATCAGTTGTGATACACTACGATTGCTATATGTTAGTCAGATACTGAATTACGTTGTACCTACAAAATATGGAAATAAACAAAATTTACTGGATGCATCTCTGGAACTGTTTTATCACTCTCTTGCTTTAATAGATATAATGACTAATCGGCTATTTTCAAAAGTTTGGTTTTTCCACGAAAGGGGACTAGAGGGGAAAATTATATTGTTTTACGAAAAAGTCAACTGAAGACAGTTATAACCTCAGTTATTCAGATTCGACTTTTAATTACTAATGGATATATTCAAAATTCTCCTTGCTATCTTCAAATTTATTTTACTGGTCACAATCGTTTAAAAGCCAGAAAAAAATGGAACCAAGCTGTTATAACTGTAGAAAACTTCACGTGACAAATATGTTCAGCTGTAAATCGCTGTCTAGAAAACACTCAAGACATACACTTCTTGATTTCCTTTCTGTGCTTCCAGATACGAAGCAAAAGTCAATACTATTACAATATGATTACAAAATACTATATAAATCGGCGAGGTATAATGAAGCAAAGTGAAAGTAAATAAGAAAAACTACATCAAGGAAATACGATCATAAAGAAAATAGAGACAAAATTAGAAATTCAAGATATACTTTTATCAACTAAATGAGGATAGTGGGCAAAATAAAGTAAAGAGTACCTGTAAAAGTATTGGAAATAAATATAACATCTGAGTTGATTTTGAAAAATAAATGTATAGATATCAACAAACTCTAATTAAAGAGGATAATTTCAAGTTGAAACGTTGCTCGATGAATCAATACATTGTTTTTATGTGCCATATAAATTATCAAATAACAAACCCAGGATAGATTGTGCTTGGTTTTAAGTTACACAATGCATTGTGATGAGTCTATAATTACTCCACAAATCTAGTTTGCAGAGAAATACAAAATTAGGTTTACTTATCCAAATATCGCTTTACACTGCCGTCAAAGACCGAATTTTACGGAGACAATCACCGCATGTTCATGCAGAATCTGCCAAAGGTGGGGAAGACGAATGATGATGATGAGCAACTAAAGGATAAAATCCCTTCTGATTAAGGCTGTTCTGTAACGTGGTGAAAATATCAGCTTATAGTACCGTATAGCTATGAACTATTGATTTGCTCTCTGTAAAGTATGTATATCTCACAAAGCCTAATACACTTGTTAGTCTATTATGTAAATTTAGATATAATATGATTTAGAAATGTTTGTAAATATTTTCAAAAAGTAAACAGTAAAAAATGACAATAATTTTAGCCCTTTTAGTGGGAATACTTTTGTAACCCATGAAAAATTCGACTAATTTACAACTATTTCCTGACAAGAGGATATTCCGAAGATTTAGTACAATGATAGTCAATATTTTTAGGCTAAAACAGCAAGCCATTTGGCTCATAATGTTAACAAAAATCAATTTCAGCTATTTAAATTTTTCTATTACAGTATTAGCGCATAAATAATATCTTTTTAAACACTGGAGGAAGAAAACAAGCTCTTGAGGAATAAAATATAGGAAGCTGAAGAAAAGAGGTAGGTAACACTTGCCTTATAACCATTACGTTCTCAGATTGTTCCACGTGAGAGAATCTGTAAAATGGGTATATTTCTGATACTCTGTTGGTGTTCTCCTCTTTTCATAAATTTTTACTAATAAGCACAACTGAGGTTAGCTTTACTATAAATCCTCAGATAAAACAATTTCTAAATCAAACTTACTGATATTTGTTACATGTTTAAACAAAGGCTATTTAAACATTTGATCTTCAGCAAATATAACATTTACAAAGTAGTGTTTCCCAATTCTTTTCTTTTTCTTTTTATTTCTCTAAGAATTACTGGCATTTGGCGCTTAGTAAAAACCTTTAACTCATTCCGCCTTTCATTAGCTCAATTTAGAAGCTGCTGTTTTCCATCTGAAATCTGTTGTATTCATAATAAAGATTGGACCTTGGTTACACTATAATATTGTGTAACGCAAAGTTATCCTAGATTATGTTATCTGCATTTGATATTTTTGATAGGGTTTTCGTTAAGCTTAAATTTGGCTGCATATGTCGGCTAAAACTAGACTCTTTATCATGTCTTAAATGATCACTTAATTTAATAAATAATGAATTCTGTTATGGATTCCAAAGCCGGGATGTTAGAAAGTATATTTGATCACGAAAATCCTTTCCCTAAAAGCAGTTCGCTGATTACTGACACTGAAGAAGGATAGAATTTTTCTTAGCCAACTATTAACATGCAATTCAGTCTGCCACAGGTTAATGTTTAAAACTTGTCTTTTATATGTTCTTAGTATAACTCCAGTGGAGGATCGTTCTTAGTAGGAATCTATTTTGAAGTACTTAGAGTTTTTGAAGAATCTCACAGTAAAGCAAAGATGCTAGATGAGAAGAAAACAGAAATAAAAAATCAGTATTTAATTCACTAGGCACATTCATTTTTCAGCAATTTTTAATGAAAAAAAATTTGAGAAAAAAATTGAATATCAATAAATAACAAATACGAAAAGCGTTACTAATGTAAGTTCTCTTCATACCTATGCTCTCATCTTTGTGTTTTTACTTACCTGGAGTGATATAAGAACTGAAGGATTTTTATGTCTGTTGGCAACTAAGTAGTTGTATCTATATTGGTTCCTATGGAAGCTCCCTACACCAGGAAGCGTCAGTTTGATTATGACTATGTAGTAGTTTACTATAGTCTGCGATTGGTACGTGATTGTAAGGACAATCTAAAATGATTTCTGCAAATATATTGATAATCGATAGTCTATCTAATTGAGAAATGAATTGTTTCCTGTCTTTTTATTCATGTTCCTTGTTATATCCTTCCTGTGAAGTTTACTTGAAACTGCTCTCCATATTTCTCTCATTAAGGACAACATTAAATACTTTGTAATATCTTCCTGTTTTTTTGTCATCCATCTTTAATACTTAAACTTATCGAGATTTTACCCCACTTTGTAAAAGACTACATAGTAGAAATGTCTGTAAGAGGAAGAAGCATCCAGAATTAGAGATAACCTTGCGAAATTATTTTTTCAATTTCTCTTTACCAAAATGTGAATTAAATATTGGAGAAATGCATCCCCTACTAATAAAACTAAAAAATTCTGGTTATACTGACCACATTTATTGGAATTGCATGAAAAGAGGGGGAAAATGTTTGTTGAAAAAATACCAATCACTAGGAATATCTAAGAAGCTAAGACAGCTTGAATCAATGGATAAACTTTAATTACTTTGTCGAAAGCTCATAAAAACAATAAGAACTCTCCTGACGATATAGGAAATGTCACTGAGTACAAAATGAAATGCCATGCTTTAAAAAATTAAAGATACCGTACCATGGATTTTACAGAGGTATAGCATAATATGCAAATGTTGATCTCAAAATAAGATTTGGTAAAGTGTATACTAAAAACTTGTTCAAGTTGGTACTTCCTGCGTGAAAAAAAGCTAGTTCAAAAGAGGGCAAGTCCAACCTTGAATTGTGATTAATTTATTACTAATTGTGACGTAGCAATGTTGATTTTTGGTGCAGAAAGGTACAACTAACCAAATCTAAGGTTTTCTAAGCTTTCTACGAGTTCCTTCACCCTTTCTTTTCTAAGCACGTGATCAAAAAATGTATCTAAAGCCAATCTCCTGGAGCGACAGTCTAATTGTGCCAGCACAACAAAGCTGAATTATGGATTATATAGCTGAATTATATAGGAGTAAAATATTTTCAAATGTAGACCTTAGAAAAAGATTTGATAAAAGCTGCATTAAAAATTTGTTTAAGCTCTTAGTAAAAAAATTTCATCTTTGCACCCTAAATTAGAGTGCAACCAAAACAAGAAGCTTTAAACAAAGCTGGGCCCCAAATGATGAAATAAAAGTGGAGTGACCAGGAGCGGTAGTGGTAAAAAAGACTTTTTAAAACAAAAAGTGAAATCACCCCAAACTTAATTAGGTAGCAGACTACAAGGGAACTTACTGATATGGGTCCATTGTTATTTTCTAATCATCACAAGGATTTGGATAGCTTTGGTTATTCCAGCAGATCAAAACCCAGATGTTATGATTTCTTGTCCATAGATCAACTTGAGAAATTGCATTACTTTTTTCAAAATAGAGTCTCTTCAGGCAGACAATGAAAAATCCACTTTTATGGTGACAATATCTTTTGATGGATCGTTTAATATACATCTCTTGCATGAGAGATGTGAGACAATTACTGAATTTGTGTCTTTCTAATTTCTTGATTGCTCCATGTGTTGGTTAATGGAGTGGTTGTTTTGTAATTTTGTAAGGCATTAACGTAATTTTTTCCATAAAATTTTTCCTTCTTTCCTTCTAGCCTCTTGCCTAATTTTTCAGTACATTGTCCTGTGAACGCATCGCAAACGAGGAGTACTTTTTGAGAAGCAGAAAGTTTCAGCTCCAGGTTGACTTCCTCAATATATAGCAGCAGAACACAATGGAATATAAGCAAATTTTTTTCTTATTTACTCCAGCTTGATTTGTTATAGGAAGACAAAAAAGTTACCATCTTTCCCAGCTACGAGTGGCAGGGATCTGCCAGTCTTTTCTACGAAATTAATTTTAAAAAGGCCAAATGCAGCCTCTTAGTTTTCACAACAGCCAATTTTTTGGTGCGTTTATTGTTTCCGCCAGTAGTTGTGACATACTTGGCACTCTTTTCATTCATTCTTCTCCTGCTAGCCGCCACTAACGTAGAAAGGGTATGATCCAGATTTTTAAAATCAGTTCTTCTGTAATGTCCTCAGCAAAAACAACTTTTGCAATGTTGTGTTGATACAGAGTGCGTGTTTCCTCCTATAAAGAACGATAATCACAGATCTATAGATTGTTTTTGTTCGACGAGACATGTTCAATCCATGCCTCATCAACATCAAAATCAAGATACTGGCCATACCAGCCAACACCAAATCGCAGAAGTCCAACAAATACACCACGTTCAACGTGAATATTAATGAAAGCATCGGCTATTTAAAACTTTTCTATCATGTACCTAAATTTTCCGTCAAGCTCAGGGTTCAGAAGAGGCCTTTTCGGTTTCACGCCAATTGTAATGCTGGATTTTCCTCCTTTATATCTTAACAGAAACTTGTATCTAGTAGTCCAATGCCTCACACAACTTTTATCTGGTTTAAGAAATTCATTATTCAATTAAGCAACCGTATGTCAATTACCATGCAATAAAGCATAATGAAAAACTCTAATTTTATGTTGTTTCCTATACTCTGTGCGTTACGTTTTGTCCACTTGAGCATGAATTTCTTTAACAAAGTTCTGCAGCTCAGCTGAAACTTGTTCAACTTCTTGAAGATTAATGCCTTCTACATCAGTTGGTTGAGTGGCTACTATCAAACTTGCTTTTTCACCAATGTTTTTAGATTTGTTTCGAGTTGCAATTAAATATTTAAAGAAAGCCATAATGCCAGATAGTCACAACTGTGAACAAGAACTCGATTCAGTTATTCAATTCATCTATAACAAACAACTTAATCAACCTTCGAAAGATAAAAGAGAAACGAATGCGACTTGAATAAATCACATAACCAAAACAATTTTTATGCTATTTTATGCTACAATTTTACGACGCAAAAGCGAATCGATTATTGTAGAAGTTACTACAACATGGCATTGGAAGTCAACTATTGTTTTCCATTTACATCTGCTGTTCAGGGTTATGATGTCTGCTGTAACACAGTCATTTGAATTCCATTCATAGCGGAAAAGCTTGACTTTGCATGCGAATGTAATAATAAACATGTTAAATTTGCTGTTTCTGTAAAATGCATGTTGCCCCGAAAGATTGCATCTGTGATCGTGGGTCATGTTCCTCACAAAATGTTGAGATATACTGGTATGCTTCTTGCTTAAAGGCAGTTATTTCAGGAAAGGTGAGCAATCTGAAACCAAGAAGATCACCGCTGGTACAAGGTGGCTTGGAAATTCTTGAAGGTATTACGGTCATATGGAGCAATGCCAGCAACATAGAAATTTCGAGAAAAAAGATAGAAAGTGTTAGCTCTCTCGAATACAAAGACGATAGCAAAGCATTGAAAGAGTTAAGGGCTGTGGAAAGAAAAGATGAAAGCGAAAACGATAGTGAAGATGATGATATGTAATGTGTGTAGTTTTCTACCGACAAGTTAAGCAAATGTTCTACCAGACATGTTTATTTTTCTTTTGCCCTGTAATGTGTCCCCGTAATTTTCTGCCCATTACATAATTTTAAAGCAAAAAAAATTAATCCGCATTATTTTAAGCCGCGTCATTAATTTAGCCGCGTTAAATTAAGCCTATTTCTTAAATGCGGCTTATTAACGTCGCGATCCAATTTAGCGCAATAAGGTAATCAAGAGGGCAGTTCAAACGTTGCTTTGTGATTCATTTACGGTTGTGACATAGCGGTATTAATTGTTGCTGCAGAGATCTGCAACCAATCAAATGCAAGGTCTTCAGAGCTTTCAGTGAAGTGTAATCCTGCTTGGAAAAAATCCTAAAATCAGTGGGCCGATTGATAAACTGAGGATTTTATTTCCTAGTCAGTCCTAGTAGACGTAAAAATATTTTTAGGTTGTCAAATTTAACTAAAAAATCACAAGGTTTTTCAACAGAAATGCTAATTACAAAAGGAAGATATATTGTCTGTGGATGAGTGCTGTAGGCTATGATCACGCCTTCTATTAGTTAATTAAATTGAAGACAGTGGTCTGTCTCTGAGACACAAATTGGGGTAAAGCCTTAAACAACATTCTTGATCAATTTTCAAAACATTTTTATGATAATTGGTAATTTAATTATTTCGAAACAATCATTTTGAGGTTTCCTACCAGTGACTCTTTTTGTCTGATTACCATTGAGCTCTGTGATAAAAAGAAATGAACAAAGGGCTCTTTTACTTGCGGGAAAATAAAGGTAAGGAGACGCTTTATAACAATTTTCCTCTAATTTTTAAATGAATTCGCACTGTTTACAGAGTTCTACTCCCTTTCCTTAGCCGGAAAACTAAAAACTGGATTTTCAGCAAATAATTAATTGTGTCCACAAATCAGAGTCAAGATCATTTGAATTTCAAAACTGTAATATGTAAAAGTTTGATCTGCTCACTGTTTAAAATATGTTTACCGTTAGCAAGGCTAGAAGGCAATTCAATACGAGGAGATACGTGTTATTGGGTGAAACCTTCTTGTTGATAAAAGTGTACTTAGAATATATAAAAATAGGATCATACAAATATAAACACAAAATAAGTCAAATGAAATAAAATAATGTACCCTTTGTACTAAATACGATAAAACCCCTTGGAGACTTGGCATCCTATAAACAGCCTCCTGATAATAAAACATGGGCTTTACTGAATACAAATGCGACCTGAAATACACAAAGTTATACAATATGAAATAATATTAAAAGATACACATCAGCTGTAATCTATTTTTGAAAGGATTGGTATCATCTATTCTTCTTAGAATAATTAGGGACTTTATTGTCTACCAATAAGTTGGCTTCCTAAAGTCGACTACCATATTGCCTTTTAAAACCAATCTATGGTTTTATGGTTAAGAACTTAAGAACCATAGAAGTCATAAAGCAAAGAAGTGTATGGAACTGTAAAGGAAAGGCAGTCAAAAATGTTGAGCCTAGAGATTGGAGACAAGTTTAGATATAAACACATTTACGTCGTATGATAGAGCAAAGCATTCAGAAGTTAAAGAGATCCACAATCTACCCGTCCGAAAAAATTCACTACAAAAAAGATTTAATAAAATTAGGACCAACAAGAGCATAAAAATAAATTGTCTAAGAGAAATTCAAACAAGATGCAACAAAATGAGGTGATAACAACAGAACACATTCTATAATAATACCTATAGAAAGCAATAAAATCCGCCACAGTTTGTCGATGAGGCTAAGATTGAAAAGTAGCAACAAGGTTTGGACATATATATATAAACGTCCCTGAAATCGATCAGATGTACATCAAGATGAGGCGAGGGAGCACTTGTCCGGATGAAACAACAGTACTTCATATAAAGCCGGATGGTAAATTTATGGAGATACAAGATGGTCTTGGGTGTAGCGTACTCTCTATCACGATAAAAAGAACTGATTTTTTTAAACGAAGGATTACTACTAGACAAAATTAAAATATGTTACGATGATACGATTTGTCAATAAGATATGCTACAATTGCATTAACTTTTACACTGATAGCAACAGATGGTCAAAGGTCCAAAAGGAGGAAAAGATAACATTGTATGTTCAGTAATAAAAGAAAAAAGAAATCAAAAGGAGAAAGTTCTCCTGGGGCTGAAATAGGAAATCATGTGGGAAAATAAACAAGCTGTCCAAAACTATGAGAAAGAAAAAAGTTGTAAGTAGCTTCTACAGGTCTATTGATCCCATTGGAGCGAGTCAATCAGGTCATTTCAAAAGCACTAAGTGCTCAAAAAATAAGATGGTAATAATGCGTTGTTTGTTTTGAGCCTTAACAATTGATTTTGGTACTGTTTCAATACCTAAGCAAAAATCAGAAAAGAGTAGTTGATTCAAGCAAAAATTGATAACTTATGTGAAAAAAAGAATAGACAAGAAGGCTTATTTTTAGATTCCACTTCTTGTACTCTAGCAGGTGTATAGCATAAATAGCAAGGCAATGAATTGTGGGCTGCAGCCATAGGGTAAATAACTATCAATATGAAGATAACTATTGCTAACACTATAAGTGATACCCATTTTTAAGACATGCAAGAATATGAGAAGAGTCAGAATAGATCCATTACCACCACATGTTACGTTTATGGTGTCAGACGTGGAGTCAGTCTTATATCCAGAATTTTTTACGGCCTTTGGTCAATGAAGATCAGTCGGGTACATGGGGCATTATTTTGGTTTAAATAATCATGACAGAAATTAATACGAAAATAGATATTCAAAACCACCACCTAGGCATAGACCATCATCAGGCCGATTTACTGAGCTCTACGCCGATTGTCTGTCTACCATACATTGAATATGCGGAGAATGGTGATTACATAACATTATCACCGGTGTTCTTATCGAGACACTTTCTTTAAGAAATTTACCAGCCAATGTAAAAGAGGCCCTTCTACCCATGAGACAGTCAACAACGCCGCATGCCTACCTGATATTTCAAGGTCTCTGGATCTAATTGAACAAATTGTCTTATTTTTTGTTCGTGCTAAAATGTATGTTAAATTGTATAGCGTCAGCAAATATTTTTTTAAAAATTCTTATTTTGTAATTTTTTAGGAAAAGTAGAACATTCCAGTAAACACTGAATATGTATTTGTAAAAAATTTCCAACTTGTCGAAAGAAAAGTGCTTCTGTAAAATTGCTACTATAGATGAAGACCCAATGTTTGAAAAATCAAAAAGGGAACTTTCAATTCAGTTTGACGAAATTTAATATTTTCTTTGTCATACGTTTCTGATAAAAGTATTCTGTTCTGGAAGGAAATTGCACCACGAAAATGCGCCAAAGTTTTTCAAAATTAAGAGGCTTGCCAATAATGCTCTGTGTAATTTGTTACCGGGAAAAAAGAGAAGTCTGTCTTCTTGGCTGTTAATTGCTATTAGAAATGTTACCGTAAATTTTTGTAATATCTGAATAATTGACAAGCCTTCAAGCAGGACTTTCTCCGAATGAAAATAAAACCATGTTATGCTACTTGGTAGTATTAATATCATCAGCATTTTTGTGACACTTGGGACCATTAAAATTGCTAGCCCCTGCTAGGGAATATGTATCTGTAACATTAAATTTTTCTTTATTACTGTAACCAAAGGGCTTGGGGGAAGTGTTACACAACAATAACCTCTGCCTCAAGGATTTTGGAACAAAATGTCTTTATTAACAAATTATCAGAGTGGACAAACCACTCTCTCATTCGCGATGTTGCAGCGATTTCTTAGTAATACTCGCCTATTCGATGTTGAGTTATAAACGCGAAGACTCATTTTATTACAATAAATCTTCTTGGTTAAAAGAAACTTAGGTGTAAATTGGTAGCACTACATTATCGGCAAAGTATAAGTACCTCCTACATAACTGTGTAAATAAATATTGATGCNATTAAATTTTTCTTTATTACTGTAACCAAAGGGCTTGGGGGAAGTGTTACACAACAATAACCTCTGCCTCAAGGATTTTGGAACAAAATGTCTTTATTAACAAATTATCAGAGTGGACAAAGCACTCTCTCATTCGCGATGTTGCAGCGATTTCTTAGTAATACTCGCCTATTCGATGTTGAGTTATAAACGCGAAGACTCATTTTATTACAATAAATCTTCTTGGTTAAAAGAAACTTAGGTGTAAATTGGTAGCACTACATTATCGGCAAAGTATAAGTACCTCCTACATAACTGTGTAAATAAATATTGATGCTTAGGGATTATGTGGGTTTTGTCCACCTATAATACATATCAATCGAATTAAATATGTTGTCATGAGGTTAGCATAAAAGCAATATCTAAAATTCATCTTCTCACATAACCACATGCAATATATCGTATCTAATAATATATAGGATGCATTAAAGATCGTTCTCTTTCACTTAAAAGTATGTGACATCTACTGTACTTTCACAGGAGAAGAAGAATTAGTGTTTTGGTAATAAGTGTTTTCTACCAAATGCTTTTGTAATGCAGTCAACTTATCTTCTTTAATGTGAAGATGCACATGTGCAATGGTTCATTTCATATGACACAATGAATGGCACAAGTCAAATGACAAGGGCCAAATATCAAACTGCAAATTCCTATAGGTCACGCGCTGAGGCCTTCTCTGTGTCAAACTTTAGGCCAAAATATGCAGCCACTTTTTTAAAATCTACGTTTAAATAGACAAAAACTCTTACACATAGGCACACATGAGCATATATTAATTATAACGTAAATTGGAATTGCTATTCATACACTTCAGTATATAATAAAAGCTGCAACTCTTAAGAAAAATATTGATGTGATTTTTTTCCTACTTCTTACACCCTATGGAAGGCTTTTGCGCAATGATTCACTTGATCTATTTGATATTTTTTCTCTGCACATTTAATTTTCAAATTTTTTTATTTATTTTTTCTCTTTGAGTTATTTCCAAGAATATAAAAAACACATTGGTATGCCACCTATAATCGGAACGTGACTGATACTTGAATAGGGAACCTCTCGCATAGTAAGCTGTTGATTTTACCATTTGGGTGTTAATACAAAGTTCTGTAGCCATTCCCAGGAAATTGTGCGTGTGCAGTGTCTCTGGATGCTATTTTTATATTAAGGCAAAGACAAGAGAAGGCACTGGAAGGAAACAATTTTTTGTACACTGCATTTATAGACTTGGAAAAGGCTGCCTAGAGACCTAGTGTATTGGTGCCTTAGAAAAAGAGGAATAACAGAGAAAATGGTCCGGGTTATTCATAGTTTGTACCAAGGGTACCAAGTTATTTACTATAAAAGCATGAATATAATACTAAAATGCTCATGTTAGTCCTTTGAGCCCCAAAATATTCTATATTCTGTTGTGATTTTCAATGTGAGTTTTTCCGTTTAAATAGATTCATTACTTTTAAACAATTTAGCAAAAACAAAAATTCTGAAATAAATAAAACGCATTAATTTCGAAAAAAAAATTGGTTCTTGTCACCTCTTGATGCAACTATCCCAGGTCTTCAGCAAACGTCATTCGGTCTAGAATGGCTTTCATTATTATCACCATTCCTGGTCCCAAAAAATGTGATTAGAAAAATCACCAAATTAAAATATCTATGTTTAGTTTAAACAATTTTCCATACCATACTTTTAAAGCTGAAGAGTTTTATGTTTTTATTAATTGCATGAGTTAAAGAGGACACCTTTTTTACAACTTTTTATTCAGCAGCTTCTTTGTGTTAATGTTAAGGTTACTGAAAATACTGAGCAAACACACCCACCTCTATGGCAATAACTTATGATGTCCTGAACGGAAAATATTCTGTACTGACCAATTAGTACTCTTAGTCGATTTGTACTGAAGTCTTTAATGTTTCCTCACACCATTCTCTTTGTCCTTAATTGCAAATAGCTCAGCTGCCGTACCGAAAGACACTTGCATCATCATGCGCATGTGGACCAAAGCAAAGAGCTAGTGACTGATTTACTTCCATTATTATTATCATTATTATTATTATTATTATTATTATTATTATTATTAGTAGTAGTAGTAGTAGTAGTAGTAGTAGTAGTGGTGGTATTATTATTTTTACTATTATTATTATTTCTCACCTATTATTATTCCCATTGTTATGCATTACCATAACATTGTTATGCATTACCATTCCCACTAGATAAAATATATATAATTTGCTTTAAATGATGTCCCTATATACGGTCTTTCCTCACAGAAATAATTAAAATCATATGGATTTCTGGCAAAGTTCCTCCTGAATGGAAAAAGGCCTGTGCGTTTTTAACACAAAAGAGGGGTAACACCGTTGACCCTTCTAACTCTCGACCTAGTACTCTTGAAACGGTTCCATTAAAATTTTTTACATCCTGTTTGCGTGACTCAATGTTTAAATACACGAAGGGTAATGACTTCGTTGAACACCAGATTCAAAAAGGCTTCACTTCTAAGATATCGGATACTTTACAACATACTGCAATGATGGCACATGTAATAAACAAGGCTCGCACTAATCAACGCTCCCTATTCATTACTCTTTTAGACCTAACAAATGCTTAGCAGAAAGTCACGGCAACCTGGTCTCTAAATACATACGCCAGTGGCTTGATCTGTCTATACGTGCCACTCTTAACTCTATTATTCTTTCCAAAAATCAATTAGGACTCAATTTGCAGCTACCTACCACAAAACGTCTACAGTGTAAACTGTAACCCGTAACGCTCTTAAGTCCTCACCAAATCATAATATCCGAACATTGTGGAAAAAGGCAAGCAATAGTACCAATGTACAACATGATATTTATAAAAACACAAAAGAAGTTTTGAAAGCTATGTGGACAGAACACAAGGAGCTTTTACAAAGTCATCTTACTACTCAAGGTACCATTCTCTCATTTCTGACAAACAACTTCCAAATATAACAAGTTTTGGTCTGAAGCTCAAAAAAAGCTGCCAAAAATATTTTCAGCTTTACCATTCGTTATTTGAACAACACCCTTGCAATTCGTAAAAATCTATCCAAATAGAAACTCAGTCTACCTTCTTCTTGTCCTTCCTGCTTTGAACCAAACACCCTTCTTCATGTTGTCGCCGGCTGCAAAACGTACCTTCAGGAAGGTCGTTATACTTGGCGTCACAACTCAGCATTACAGTTTTTAGCAGAAGCTCTCAAATCCCTTTAAAGCTGTACAATATACGCTGATATCTGTGGATTCTTATCGCCATGCATTATAACTGGAGGTACCTCGAGGCCTAATTTGTTGTTAGTTAGTCCACAAAAACAGTTATACATACTTGAGTTGACGGTGGGGTATGAAACAAACCTGGATAAAAATGCTTCTCGCAAATATAAAAAATATCGTTCTTTAACTCTTGATTTGCATTCCAGCTTTTCGAATGTTAGCTTCGTAAATCTCTCCACTAGCTCTATAGGTATATTTGCTCGATCTTGTATTACTTTCAGTGAAATGTGCAACGCTCTGAACATCGATAACAAACACGAACGCTTTCTTGCAACCAAACTTTCCAATATAATCATTCCCACCACATACTACTTATTCTGTCGCAGAAATCAGCAATAGACAAACCCTGAACTATTGTCGTTTTATTAATTTTGTTAGTAATGTTTTTAATTTTGTTAAATAGGCAAGCCAATGCAAACTACCTAACTAGTGGGGTTTGTAATTATATGTGTTCGGATGAAAACAATAAAAAGTTTCCATTATTATCATCATCATAAACTTGTTAGGGCCAGCTAGTAAACATGACTGAAAAACCTTCAGTCTATAAGTGCGAGCCTAGTATTTTATTTACTTTCTTTTATCTTATTACTGAGCAAAGAAGTGTCTATAAAACAACTCTGAACTTCATTAATACATGAATGGGTGCCCATTAGGTCTACATTCCACTCAGTTTCAGAATAGACCAACTTATTTTTCTATTACACAATGGAGCACGCGTACAGGGCACGCATTAAAGACCAGTCTATTATTATATAAATTGACTATAATGAAAAGATAAACCGTCCAAGAACAAGAACAAGGAAAACACAAAGGTGTAGAAGCGCAGCAATACTTGTTCGCACTTGAAAACCACATTCATCGCCAAGCAGCAAACTAGGTGAAATAAATTCCAGCAGATCTACTGTAACCACACGAATGAACGAAAATAACTAACTAAATGAAGTGCCAACATTACTTGAACCTTGTAAGTGACATCCCACAACAAGCGAGGAAACGCACATTACTCACATTATTATTATTATTATTATTATTATTATTATTATTATTACCACTACTATTTATCCGGACGTCTAGGATAACAGTGTATAGATTTATATATTTACAATTGAAGAACCACCCTGAAAAAAAAATGGTTTATTACGACACTGCACTCAGTCTTGTCTCCAAACCAATGAATTATTTATTGCTTGGTCCTCAGTATTGTATTGAAGCAATACTAAATGCACAGCTTTGCAATTATAAATGAACCACAATTAGAAATGGTTAAGGCAAAACTACACCTGTATATCATAATATAAATTTTCAATTTTTCAAAATATGCAAAATTTGTAAATCACCAGGTACTTTTTGCCTCGTATTCAAGTTATTCATTCTTTAAATTTAAATATCTCTAAAAATTTACCCGCAAGTTAAAAAAAGTATATTGCATGCCAAACAAAATTATTCATATATCTTTGCTTTAACAAACATGCTTTAAGTAAAACTGTAACCAGGATCAAAAGCTAAAAATATGACAAAACTGTTTTTAGCATTAATAAAATTGAATCTCGGAAAATGGAAACTCTTACCCTTAAATACATTCAAAAACACTAATTTTTCAAAATCTCTTTTATACACTAAAAATTAAAATTCATTAAGTTAATTTTTTTTCATGGAAATTACAAAGTTAAGTAATCTTGTGTAATCCAGTTGTCCTTCTTTGGAAAATTCAGTTACTTTGGGAAATCTTAAAGTAGGATGGCCTTGTTCTACTTTATCCGATATAAGCATTTGTTGCAGGTGATACAAACCTCCATTACCAGCTAGTGAACCCTTTTTTATTATAGAAGGAAACTAAAAAATTTTGTAGCTGCCAAATCTGCTGGGCAATATTGACAAGAAAACAAGTTAGCTGAAATTAGATTTAATCACCTCCACGTGTTTGGCATAAAAGTTAGAACCTTGCTTTGACATGGGATTGCTGTGCAGCTGGATATATTAAAAGAGTCAAATGGAACCAGCAAGACACTATCTTATGGTACTGTAAGCAAAGATAAGAATAATCTAGATGTACTGGCACACCAGAAGAAAACAGGACAATACTTTATATTCAATTACTTAGCAAAGGTTTTTCAAAAATTGAATTAATCTACATCTGCAAAGAAATATTATTTTTCTGTAACAAAGATTATATTGAATTAAGCAGGTGGGTATACTGCCGTCTCCACGCTGTGTGAAAAGCTACTTAGCTGCACTTTGTAATGCTAAGATTCCGCTTTGCAGTTAAAATTAATAAATGCAGGCAGTTATAACAATCATATTAATAAAAGACATGTTCATAATGTGAACCAACAAGCGAGGAGCTTTGAAGTGGCTAGTTAAAACAAATGAAGTCAAAGCAAAGTTAAACTGACAATGTGATATTTTAATGAGGGAAGAAAGCGCGAAAAAGAGAGAAAAAAAGAAACAGAGAGAGAGAAAGAGACAGACAGGCAGAGAAAGAGAGAGAGAGAGAGAGAGAGAGAGAGAGAGAGAGGGAAAGGAAAGATAGGAAGAAACAGATAGCAAGATGAAAATAGCAGTCGGATTTTTTTTCTTATTTCATTTTTATGTTCTTTTTTACATGTTCGTACATTAATGTTAATTTTTTAGTTATTTTGATTGAAATGTAAACTTTACCCTGCTTTACTTCTGCTTAAGTCGTTACATTTCCTGTTTTCACTTATGTCTTGTCGTGTAAACCGCTTTTTCATATGGATTTTGTTTTTGTTTTTTATTGTGGAAATCCTACCATGCAGACATTTCTTTTTTCAAAATTTGATCTATAACCCAGAGCAAACTCCAGAAAATAATGTACGGATTATTAGATTAATCACAAAACCACATTAAGTACTTCCAAAACCCAAAATTTAACTTTTACAAGATCTTGTGAGCTTATTAACCTGAATGCTATTTAAAATAGATATTCTGGAAAATATGGTTGTAATCTAAGCCTTTTGAAAAGAGTTTAAGATCTTGGTTATTATTGATGCAATTAATCTCTGATGAATCATGTGGACAAGTAACTATCTTACAGAGACGAAAATAGCTCTGATAAAACTAGCCTGCGAAATTTTAGAGGTCAAGCAAGTGATAGCTAATTATAGGGTAGTCTACTATGCAAAATCCAAACATCATACTCATTTTGTCCACTCAGACCAAGCGTTTGAGTGCTATTTATTACATTTAATTTTGGATTCAGTGCTTCACAAAAAGCATGCGTTTTATTAAACAAATTTCAGAAAATAAAGATTATACATTATACAAAAGCAAATTATGGATAAATGGCCTTTTTATTGATCTCTTGTGCTGATTATAATCATGTCTTGTTTCAAACACCAACAGTAGTCTGCAAGAACGTTAACACTCCACTGGCCTTGGTAGTGTTCATCCATGTCACGAATGTCCTAGTGGAAACGCTCTACCTTTTTCTTACATGTCTCCACAGTTCTGAGTGGGAACGTAGAATAAACATATTAACTGGTATGCGGGCCCCTAATTTTTAAAAGTTCTTTTGGAGTTCATCGACTTCCTTCTCGTATTCTACACTCCGGTTGTTTCCAAGAGAGACTTGTAATTACTGGCTTAAGTGGCAGCCAAGCAGACAGTTCAGCTGCGATCAGCGCATCATCGAAAATTGAGTCCTTCATGAGTTCCTGTACAAGAGGGCGAGACTGAACATTGTTGCGAACCAGGTTCCAAACCTTGTCTTGGCGGCCGTTCTTGTCTGATATATCGTCGATAATCAGCGCCATTATTCCACAAACACAGAAAACATTGATACTTTGTGTACCAAACCTGTAGTCCTAAAACCAATCCAGAAACCTTAGGATATTCATAGATTAACCAACCATAGTCATGGTAGTTCAAAGCAGACAGCAACGTATCCATGTTGTCGTGGGTTCCTCTCATTTGCACAGAATTGGGAATTGGAATCAAAGGGTATTTATTTCCATTATGAAGGAAAACTGCCTTGAGAGTTATGCTAGACGAGTCGATGAAAATTCTCTATTCCGTGGCAACATAGTCCATCTCCATTGATTTCATCATATCAGCAATGTTGTTGTAGTAAACCAATAACGAGTCTCTCTAGGCTGTGAGGAGCTGTCTATAAATTCTCTTTCACGCTCTCGATACCTGTAGAATGTTGTTCCAAGTGCCAGCACATTATTCTCACGAGAACCCAGACGCTGTGTCAACTCCTTTGTGAGGTTTAGGTCTCGTATCAGATCCTTGAGATACGCTTGTGTCAGAGGCACTGACTGGTCATTATCTTTTGGCATGTATTCTTCATCCTCTGTTCTTGTCATATGTGTTATTAGATTCCGATTTCGAGCTTGGTTACATCTGGCTTGGAAACCGGTAGGTCTGGGCCACGGAGGACTGGTCTTGTGGCAGACGGAGCATCAAGGTACTGAACACAATGCTTGTTCTTGTGATTGATTCCTCAAATATTAGTAATGCAAAATTAGCAGTCTGTCACATGATCTTTAACCTCTCTCCACACCACAGGAACAGCGAATGAGATACTTTTTCGTTTGTTATTTCTCCAACCACGCAAATTCTCAACACGTTTTACAAGGACGTGTTGAGAACCAGGACAAGCTTTAAATGGCTTGTCCTGGTCTCCAAGCTTAACTCCAAAGTATGCATGATATGCCTTCTTCACTAAATCAGATATTTTTGCAAGGTGAGCAAGTAGAAACACATTACCACATACAAAACAGAACCTGTCAGGATGACTAGTATATTTCCTATTCATTCCCTCTTGATCTAAAATACTAAATAGAAACATACATCTATTATTCATTTTTTCAATTTCTGAATTAGTTTCTGTTTATTTTCATTATTGGAGCAAAACTGACTTTTGAAGCCCTACTGCCCTGATATCAGTTTTCTTCTTTTTAATTGGCTAATTTGTCATTTTGATTCTTGTTACTTTAGCTTTTTGGCTTTATTTTACTTTATTTCTCCTGAGCTTTCTTTGGTTTAGCCTTTCTTTTTAATTGGCTTTTAATTTGCTTCATTTAAATTTTTGTTCTTTCAATTTTTAATCTCTAAACAGGACTTTTAGATAGAAGAGTATCTATTATTATTATTGAATTGAATCAAAATTCATGTATAAAAATTGCAAATAATTTAAATGAATAAATAAATTTATGTCTCTATAAATAAAATAAATAGATGAATAATTAAATCTTATAATTTGAACTGAATTATTCCAAGTTTTTTAATCTCGCTTTACTTAGAATTGATAAACGATATTTTTTGTCTATCCTTATTTTTTACAAAATAAAGAAAAGAGCATGCATCTCATTTTGTTTAAAAGTTCATATGCTCTTCTTTTGTTACATTTTTTCACCAAAGGATTTGACTATTTTTGGTGTAATTTTAAATATAAGCATTTATATACGTTAACTCAATAAATGTAAAACTTGTTGTCTATTCACAATATTTCTGGGCAGTTTTCTAATAGAAATATTGTTTATTGTGTATAAGAGGGCTAATAGAAAAAAAACTTGTCTCAAACTAATTAAATGATATAAATACTAAAAATGTAAAACTGGTATACGATTGTTAGCAAGTTATTTTAATAAAGTAATAATGCTATTTAAGGAATTGTTGAAGCAATTTTAACTTTTCTTTCATGAAAAAGCAGAAATCAAATGTTTTAAGCTGCAGTGTTGGAGCCACATGTCTATAACTTATCTTAAGAACTATGTACTGCAGACAGATATGCAATTATAAAGGCATTTTAATTAACCAAATTTTACGAAAAAGAAACCTTTATGAACTGTTTCTATGCATTACTATGCAACTTTAGCAACCTAGGAGATCTCATTATTTGTAGTCGTGATCATTATAAGGGATGACAAAATTCAGCAAATGTACCAACCAGTTTCACAGGAGGAAATATCCACACGGGATCATTGAATGGGTCAATGGTATCGAAAACAAGAGGCATCCCACAACCATGATAACCAATAGTTAAAATGGTTGAGGGTTGAGTATTGTATTAAATTATTACATTAAATGTGTTTGTATTAAACAGAATCATTAAAAAGGTGAAGCAACTTTAATTTCTGCGTTGAAAGTAGATACGTAGTGTCCGGAATACAGAGACAGATACTTCCAGTTTGTANCTATGCAACTTTAGCAACCTAGGAGATCTCATTATTTGTAGTCGTGATCACTATAAGGGATGACAAAATTCAGCAAATGTACCAACCAGTTTCACAGGAGGAAATATCCACACGGGATCATTGAATGGGTCAATGGTATCGAAAACAAGAGGCATCCCACAACCATGATAACCAATAGTTAAAATGGTTGAGGGTTGAGTATTGTATTAAATTATTACATTAAATGTGTTTGTATTAAACAGAATCATTAAAAAGGTAAAGCAACTTTAATTTCTGCGTTGAAAGTAGATACGTAGTGTCCGGAATACAGAGACAGATACTTCCAGTTTGTAAATTTCGTTATTCAAAGAAAAGGTCAAGAAATTACGGTAATCACAGAGCATCCAAGTCAAATATATCACGGCAACAATAAAAAGAATACCAGAAAATAAATAATAAGAATTATGATCTCCTTATCTTGGTGAATCTTGTTGATATAAAATATACTATTGAAGAATGATCAGCACTTCTTAACTCACCAGTAAATTCTGTAGGAGGAGAAAGGAATTTTTTTGAATGTAAAATCCCTTTAATTGGTACAAAGTGTACTTGGTCAGTACAATATGATTCAAAAGAGAGTGGTAAAAATAATTAAATTTGGAGTGATACCTCGTTATCAACTTTGTGAAATTATTTTATCATGTGATAGTTGTAACTAACTATCTAACTTTCACCTCCTTTTTTCTATAATCCTGTGTTATTATTTTTGTCTTAATAGTCTCAGTACTTCTTCATTTGTTATTCTGCCACCCAATGTGGCGCTGATAATTCTTTTAAGGATTTGTGGATGAAAGGTATTAAGCATTTTGTGAAACTTCCTTGTACTTTTGCGTATAGTGCGGTGGATTTGATGATGGCCTGCACAACTGGAGCTTGCTCTTGGTCCCGAACCTTCTAGATTCCAAAAGTGTTGCGTTGTCCGGAAGGCTGCACTGGCCCTGCCTAGTAGATTGTTGACATTCGATTCGATTTCTTCTGTCTTGGCAATAATATTTACCTGCTAATTGAATCTGTCTACTTGTTGAAGCGCATTTTCTTTCACTGTTACAGATACCTCTGTTCTATCTTTTAATGTGAAGAATTTTTCCTTTGGTCTTTATAGATATTACATCAAAGTTTAGGACTTTCGGTCAGCTGTCTGTTGGTCATATTTTGACATGAGCCACTGTCTCTGCCAATCAAACCTATATTATCGGCAGAGTCCAGGTTATTGTGACATGTGTCATTCATTCAATAGAGTGGTAAATAAGTATATATAGATAGATAGATATAGTTTTAAATATAGATTTCATAATCGTTAGCAATTTATATTCAAGGACAAGTTTATAAACCTTCACATCAACTTTCTATAATAGGGTTTCAGATCAAAGCGTAGATTTCCTACGTGGATCCTTCAATTTCTTTTAGCGTATTTGTTACTTTGCTATTCAGGTTGCTGTTTTAATAGTGATATAACGTTGCGTGGAAGTGAAGTTAACCAAACATAACAAAGGATTGATTGACAGCCTCAATGCATACCCCTTAATCCATTTAGCCGGAAAATGCGATAAACAAACCAGCTTTTAATGACTGGTGTAAAATCTCACAAAATAGAGGATACATCCCTCTCCAAGAAACAATCTACAAATTGCCAAAAGCCACCAAAACTCATGTTTTATAGCTGTATCCCATACGCCTCTACGTGAAAGTCAAGACCGATTAATAATAATAAGACAGTTTGTTTATTTTCATTGATCAAGAACTTAGTTTGAAAAAAGAAGGCTTGATTTCAACCATGTCGACATTAATGTGATTAATTAAAGACAATGCTTATTCTCTTTCTCGAAAAAGTTTTTGACCCCTTAATCCTCGATACCAACAGAGACGACTAACATATGTTTTGTCACTCGTTGTATCATGTTTCCTATGTGGACCATGTTTCTGCTTCTGAAAGTCAGCCATTTAACTGCCAACCCTCCAACCCTGCCCCCCCCCAGAACACATGCAAAAGCTCTATGAATACAGGTTTAAAGTTTTATTTTTATTCTAACAAAACAGAAAATGACAATTAAAAAATCCTACTCAGCATATTCAAGACCAAAAATAACTCAAGTATCAAGCTTCATATATTTCACCTGCCGTCCTATACTATTTCCCCCCAAAAGGCCGGAAAAAAGTTATGCTTGAGGTAAGGTTAATACAACACAATACATCCTGATCAAGATATTGCTTTTCTTGATGTTTGGTAGTCTTCTGTAGATTAATGGAAATTATCTTCTTCAAAAATATTTGAGAATAATATACAAATTCTGAAGCAACTTGAGAATAAGTTGATAACCCGCTGTTTTTCCATATCGGACCACATCCAAATTGTTCTGAAAGGTACTTCCAGAACAGGGGTTTGCATTCTTCACCAAATAACAATTAACCAAAAAATATTGATGCTCTTTAATTCTCATGACGATTCTTTCTGCGTTGAAGGCGGTTGTTATAGGACGTTAAATAAGGGAGATTGGCATACAATAGCTGGACATTGAAGTGGGCAAGGCCCTAAAATAGTGGGAAGAGAAAAACTCTGAAGGCCTGTAGGGGTGCTACAGGCCACCAAATTTCATTTAAGATTAATTCTAGATAGTTAAAAATTATTTTTACTTTCCAACTATTTTGGATACTTCTGATAGTCGAATATGCTGCAAAATACTAAATGAAGCACGAAAGTTGGTATAGAATGCTCGGTAATTGGATAGAGTTTTATACAAGATGAAGATAAAAAGCAACGAAAATCCAGTAGGAACTTCGAATTTTCTGTCTCCACTATAATAAAAGCATAGTTTAAAAACAACTGAAGCAATTAAATCATTCATCGAAGTTTAAACATGAGTTACGAAAACATCTCACATGTAAAATTTACTTTTGAAGAAATGTATTAGCAAAATTAACTACGTAGCAGAAATCAACATTCACTTACTTTGCTGTGAGTGTGTATTTGTGTGTGTTTGTGTGTGTTTGTGTGTGTGTGTGTGTGTGTGTGTAGAAGCTGCTGGAAGCAAAAAAAAAATTCTCCAAATCGACGACGAACCAGATTCGAAATCACATGAACGACGANACAACTGAAGCAATTAAATCATTCATCGAAGTTTAAACATGAGTTACGAAAACATCTCACATGTAAAATTTACTTTTGAAGAAATGTATTAGCAAAATTAACTACGTAGCAGAAATCAACATTCACTTTGCTGTGAGTGTGTATTTGTGTGTGTTTGTGTGTGTTTGTGTGTGTGTGTGTGTGTTTGTGTAGAAGCTGCTGGAAGCAAAAAAAAAATTCTCCAAATCGACGACGAACCAGATTCGAAATCACATGAACGACGAGATCGATTTCTTCCATGGTACTGAAGAACAGCTTGAAATGAAGGCTATTCGTTACCAACTAGTCAGAATAACCTAGCTAATCAGCATCCAGGCGTCACCACGTGGAGGTTGCCTTCTTGGGCGCCCTGCTGTGATTGTATTTCTCTATTGTCAAATTTCAAGCAAGTGCTAACAGGTACTTTCTCAATTTTTGAAAGCTGGATATGAAGCACTTCTCTAACGTGTGATAAAATAATTAACACTATTAATATTTTTAGTTTTTAATATTTTAGTTGTATCATATTGATGTATACAAGTTTTCGTAATTCCCTGGAGAAGAAGAAACAATACCGGAAAATGTTGAATTTTTTTCAAAATAAATATTAAAAAGCCGTTTTCCGGTAGCTTCCTCTGGCCTCTTGATTTTTAACAGGCAATTTCTTTCACTTCAATTGTAGAAAAGTGCATTGGTCAACAAATTACGTCACAATTATCAGCCTCGAGGAATGCCAACTCGTCAGAGAAGAGAATAAAAATAATTTGTGTGGGCATTCTAAATAATGTGCTTAAAGATTTGTATAAATAGAGATAAATTTTCTCCAATTAAAAAACAATTTACTTAAATAGACAATTAAGTCATTGAAAGTATCTTTTCTTGTTCTTTATCTCTATTGTGGAGACACTGAAGACTTGTATTTGATTGATTTAATATGTTAACGATTCAAATGTTGTGTCTGAGTAGCAGTCGATTATTGACTGAATGCTTCTCAAGAACAACTTTACAGTTTATAAGAAATAAATTTCTGAAAATGATCTAATTTTCCTTACTACTTCCCTTTCAAATTTATTCAGTGAAAAGTATAGATAAATTTTTAACCATACTGTTTTGCCTTGAGGTAAGGCCTGTAATGTCCAATACTTTAATATAAGTCTCTCAGTTTACAAACTTCTTACACGCAGTTTTTTAAATAGCGACATTCGAATATAACCCCGAGGTCTCAGGATTGTCAAAAGCTAAGAGTTCTACATCTTTTTTGAAGACTAATTCTGTAAAACTTTGTTTTTCAAATGTGAGGTCAAGATTTCATAACATAAACGGACTTAGTTACTTGATCACAATACTTTTGATTATGTTTCCACTATTATATCCTAATTCTTCAGCCATGGTTCAGAGATTAGTTAGTTTATTTAGAAGTATTTGCTGTAAAGAGGAAAACAATCCACTAAAGTAAGAAAGATAAAGTTTTCTTCGTGAATTAACAATGACTGAAAACAGTACTGAAGCACAGCTGAGCTGCTGCAAAAGGACACCCTGAGCAAAGACTCCGCTAAGTCACAGAAAAGATTATCAGACCCTAGCAGGAACTAGTATCAATTTCAAAGAGGAACAGTTGTTAAGAGCAACTTATGTTTAGACAGAGAAATAAATAGAAGTGAAAACATTGTTTCCTGGCTCTCACTCTTTTCTGACGAATACAGTATTCAATTTATCTTCATTTGATTGTATCTTTCCTAAAAGAAAAATTGTTAGTTTACTTTACACTCTTTTCAATTTTCCATTTACACTTTGCCCTTGTACTTAAAACACTGATTTGTTAATTACCAGTGGTCTTTTCTGAGGTGAATTTTTGAGAATTCTTAATTTCTGGCCTTAAAAGCTTATCAGATAAACGTTAGCTCGTAATTTCGTTTATCCTGTTATCTTTTGACTAGAAGTAAGTAGCAATAGAGACCAATAAAGGAATAGAGAGAAATAGTGTATTAGGAAAAACGTGGACCAATAATCCAACCTATAAACAAGGTTGAAACTTTTTGACTTTGATATAAGGTGTCTCAGATATTGATTTATTGCAGACAGTTTTCTTCAGACCAAAAGAAACATCCAAAATTTTAACAAGAGACATGGTCATTTTTTTCAACAATGCCTTATGTACAAAGTTAAACGTAATAGCTTTAGCAAAAATCTGATGCCTCTGGAATTCAAACATAAAAATAAAGCAACTTACTAAAACATTTAAGAACATCGTTTCTTTATTTTGACTGTTACTCATGAAAAAACTGATGTACTTTTCAGTATGGCAGTGTAGTTTCAAAAGATAGGGAGAATATCCAACAACGTTGAGGTAAAAATGAACGCTTGATAATAAAGGGAGTTAAAATTTCTTCTTTGGTCTCAATTTTTGCAAGATTAAAAGAGTTAACCTAAAGTATTTTTACCCTAGTTCCAACCATCCATATAGGAAAATCATATTTTAATCCGATATCTCAATTTGACTTAAAGCAACTTGGAAAATAATGTGCAAAAGAGGGGAGGGGGGATTTTGAATTGTAGATAAGAGAAAAACATATTTACACCAAACTCAATTCGAACCAGTGTCTCTGACTATCTAATGTGCCGCCTGTGCTATCGGCTCATGTTCTTTGCCATATTTCTCTAAATCCCTATCGTAGGATATCATATTTCGATAATGCGTATGGGTGTGAACCTCCAAGAGAATGACAACTTCCCACCTGATGTCGGATCAACTGATTTCAATATATATGGAGGTCAAGGAAATTGCGAAAATAATATAATATAGATGAAGATGATTTGAATTTGTAGAAAAGTAAAAAATATCTTTTTATCGAACTGCATTAAAACCAGTGGTCATAGCCACTGGTTTTAATTGACCACAGTTGTTAAGTGTTGGACCAAGAGATTTGATGAATTACGTGCTGTTGTGGTTATAAAGCCACAGAGGCTACAGATTTTAAAATCCAGGCATCTGATAACCCAGATACCTTTCCAGGTTTATTGAATTTTGGATTGGCATCATATTGTGCACTTCTAGTAAGTTAGTAATTAAGTAAGGTGTATTCCGATATCATTGATGTTTCATAATGAGTGTAGTATTGAAAATGACTATGAATTAAAAATTAATATTTATTTCCTATACACACAGGTATATGTATATATATATATATATATATATATATAATACATAATCGCCTAGTAAGAAATTTTTTGGAACTCCCGCCACCCTTAGTTACTGTTTGATGTTCGTTAGTTTTGCAAGTTGCTGTCTCATTTGTCATACGGAGGTGTCGCTTCAATAAAACCTATAAAATCAAATAAAAATACTTTTAATTGGAAGAGTCGGTCGATATACTTACCAGCTATATATCGTCCTGTACAAAATTGTAAACAAATGCTACTTATACTATATATATACTATATATATGCACAAATATCTGCGTGTATAGGAAATAAAAATTAATTTATAATACATAGTCAATGTATATAATAAATGTCTCTAGAATGTATACAGTCTGTATGTATTTCATGTAAATATACACAAATAAAAAATGTCCGTAACTATGTAATTATTACACTCTGAAAATAAATGTAATACTTCATTCAACATTTAACTTTTGAACTACAGACTATCATTTAAAGGTGTAATGTCACTGTTACAGATAAATTTTTTAATTTATCTAATGTAATTGATTAAAATTTCCAAATAATGTCTAGATTTAAGGGGTTAGAAAATGAATTTTCGGGCCATTTGTAAGAAAAAATATTTTATCTACGGTTACAGTCACCAACTGCATTAATTTTTATATTAAAAGCAAAAAATAGTTATTTATAGTGATTTGAGTTTTACTCTCTTTTTCTCCAACGTCTTAACATAGTAAAGAAACCTTAAAATCTAAATGCATTCGATTTTGCCTGAACAACGAGGAAAATGAACTAACAGCGGAAGAAACAAAGAACTTTTATGTTTTTGTTTTTTTTTGTTTTAACGTCATTTCCGTAGTAACTGGGGCTCAGACGGTGCCCTTCACAGGGGCTTGGATTGGGCAGTGAGGAATTTCTTGGTCGGAAGGCCTTCCAGACGCCAACCAATGGTCTTTTCTTTTGTGAAGTTCTAAAGTTGCCTGGTCGGGAAATCGAACCAGGAACTCTTGGTTACTGTGCAGTTGCACTAACCATTAAGCCACGGCTCCTCAAACGAAGATCTTTAATTAAGAAAACAAAATTAAGATCTCCAAAAATAGTTTTCACAGTACTCGTATCAATAAAACTGTAAAAATGTAGCATAAATATGTCAAAATATGCTTTTGTGATAACAAAATAACCCTACCTAAAGTTATCAGTAAATTTGTCATTATTGTAACAAAAAAATTCACGTGGAAAATAAAAGCCAATTAAAGGAGGAAACGAAAAAGAAACCTAAAAAAGAACAATAAATCTAATTATACATATCCTAATGTAAGCCTGGTACCTAAAAAAAATGAAGAGTACTAGTATTGTGATCTACCACTTATAGCTCACTTAATACTTGTGCTTAACAAAATCTTCAGATCATGAAAAAGGATAATATCTAATTTTACAAAATTTTATTATTTTTCTGGCAATGTTATACTTTAATGTTATACATGCTATAGAAAAAGGTTAAAGTAAGAATAACAGTAAATTAATGAAATTCTCAGCAACTGAGAGAAAGAACTTTAGCGTTTTTATTTATAACACAGAAACAACACCGAAACAATATGCTTTTGTAATAACAAAATAACCCTACATAAAGTTAGATTACGATAGATTAACTTGATATCCAACTACAAGCTACACTTCTATCTCTTTACTTCACAATTCATTTACAAGCCTTATGTCTTCGACTTTTACAAAATTAATTTCTATTTACAACCGATTATGTCATCACAATCTTTTTGAGGAAGCAGTCATCTCTTCCATCAGAGAGTGAGAACTGCAATGACGCTCTTTACTGTGTGTGATGTTTATGAGACTACAAGAACTTATTTAAATTACACAAACTGAACTGTTTCTCCTTGGTCCATTTTCAGCTTATAATCAGCATAACATTTTTGACACTATATGTTCTTGTTTTAATTCCTTTTCTCCTATTTAGGTGGGGGGGCGGTAAAAACCCTTTTTTGTGCATAACATCCGTAAAGAGTAAATTACAATAGTAAATTTAACTGTAAATTAATAACTTTTACTGCTAAAGTTATTTATTTACTCCCTAATAATCTTGAAAATTCTGAACTTTATGGACTCAGAGGAAGCCATAGATGTAAGAGCTTTATTAATTTACTATATCTAGGTCTTACGTACAAAGAAAGATTTATACAGATTTTTCGCTATAAAAATATTGTAATTTTATTCCATTGAACTTAATTTTTGGAATATTTAGGGTAACCATTTTTTTATGGAGTTTTTAATGGTATATGGTTTACTTTTGAAGTGGTTGTAGGAGTTGTCAGAGATATTTTATCCTGACATTTCCTGACTGCCGAACACGTAAGCTTTTGGTTTCATAATTATAATGTAACACATCTAACAATTAAAGTTTCGTATGTCCTAAATTGAATTTCGTTCAAGAAGTGAAATTTTCAAACTGTGTTTACAGATCATAAATCACACCTTGAATTAATTGCATAAAAAGTAGTTTTCATTGGCCGTGCGAACTTTTGAATACATACTTATTGTCAATAAGAATATTTGAATTTGAAATATACCCTTGCTAGCCACAATTCAATTCCTTCTTTAGCTTTATAATAGTCATTGCTATTTGAAAAATTATTGTTATTTACAATTTATTCTTTGCAAATTATTTGAAAGATACAAAACTGTCAACCAGCAGCTTGGTTCCTGCTGAGGAATAAGAAAAGCAATTTATATTCTCTCACTATTGAACCTTCATAAAAGGAGTTTATCTTTTTTCCTTTCACCTAAAAAAGTTGGCCTAATTTCAATAAAAATTGGCAGATACAAACAACCACTTTTTGAATGGAGCAATTTTGAAAGAATAGGGACCGGATAATAGCTTGAATTGCATCCTTGAAATCATATCCTTTTCCTATGGTTTATCTAATTTTAAACAGTGCCAAAGAAACAACTTTTTTGAAAAGCAAATCATTTCGAAGAATGAGTGACAAGATCAGTGCAAAATGAAAGGCAGATTTTTTCTTTCATGGGCTAAAAGAAACGTACATTTTCTTTTAAATCCGGTTTCAGTATGCTGCATTGAGCAATTGCTATGGGAAAAATGACATTCTTCGCCAACAAAGGGAATACAAAATAAAGATGCAGCTTTTGTCTATGAAAAGCCTCACTAACATAATTTACATGAATCGTAACTTCTGGTTTTTTTTAACTTCATTTTTTCCAATAACTTGGCTCAGGCGATGCCCTTCAAAAGAACTTCGTTGCAGCAGTGCGGAATGTTTTGTACTGATGTCCTTCTTCGACTTCCGAAAGTCTTTTTTCGCGCTCGTGAAATCGAACTTTTAGCCCCTTAGTAATGGTGTAACAGCGCTAACCATAAACCAATACTCCTCTTTTACATGAATCATTATTGTGTGAATATATTTAACCCTACTTTAGCTTTTAAACAGCATAAAAATTATGCTTAAGTGGCATTATTATAAAAAATATGAAGACAAGAAAATGTTTAACTGCTTAAAGATAGAATACAAAGGTTTACTCCTGGGAAAGTCTCAACCAACAGAAGTTGTATTAGATAAACCCGATTAAATTAAGGCAGGGTTAGGTATAATAAGAATAAATTAGACAGAGGTTAGAATTAATGTCCATTCCAACGAGGAAAATTTGTATTAAGTAGCTTTCATTTCTTTTCTATTTTATCAATTTATGTACGTAGGCCCTTTTTTCTTGTTTCCTCACCTTTTTTTTTGCATTAGTTTCCATTGTATTCCAAAGAAAAAATCAGCAAAAATGCAGTCAGTGTTCTATCAACCTTAAGGCAATTTTTTTGTATTACAGAGTAGTTTCTTTGTTATCAGCCAAAACCTTTATGGTTAAATGATTTGGCCGTCTCTTTTCTGTGTATGGCATGTAGCCCGAGAACACATTTCCTTTTCTGGCTAAAGCACTTTTATCGGAAACTTCTTAAGAGGATTAAGTATTTACTCTCTTGACCATCCGTTTGTTCAAGAACCTTGCTCAAAATCCTCATGTTTTTACTTAACAATAAACATGATTACTCGCTAATGAACCATAGGTTTTATTCTCGAAAAAAAAGTTTTATATAGAAATTACTGTTAAGATGGTTATGAAGTTAGGAAAATCACTGTTTTGAATGAAATTAAACGTTGAAAATAAATAAAATGAAAACTTGTTCATTGAGAACACATACATTAGTAAACACATACATTAGTAAACACATTCATTAGTAAACACATACATTAGTAGACACATTCATTAGTAAACACATACATTAGTAGACACTTACATTACTAAACAGATACATTAGCAAACGCATACATTAGTACTGCTGTCTGTAAAGTAAAAAACAGTAAATTTTTTCATTAGAATTTAGAATTCTATTGACTCCCCAATAAAATACAAGACAGTTAATGACCTGTAAGTGAATTGAAATCATTGCTGTGTTCAGAAAGAGACTTCAAATACAATTTCAATTTATGCATTGTAACTATAGCTGATATGGTTTCTTTTGCTGTGATGCTTTCTATTTTTTATTACGAAACTTGGTAAAAAGAAATGTTCTTAGTGATTTAGGTTATACATACATGGCACATTGCAGGCTAATTTGGCAGCTTTTACCCATTCATTGGTACGAAATTTGTTAGAATATTTTAGTTATACAAGCAACTCTAGACTAAAGTTCACCCATTTTTCAATTTGAAGTCATCTATGATTAAGAATATGGTCAAACATTTCATGGGTAGCAAAATAAAAATACGAAAGGAAAATACTTACTATTACCCTAAACATTGGATTTTAATGTCTATGAATAAATAAATTCTTACCTTACATTTATTGAATAGGTCGACGTCGTTCAACTAAAACAAGAAAGCTTATCTTTGGAAAGGGTATATAAAGCACCTCTTCGATAATTTTGAATATTGTTAAGCGAATACACAACGGTGACATCTGCCAAAGTGGTTACTCCTAGGTGCAGCAGACACTTTTAGTTTTCATGCATAATTAAAATTCCAATATGATTCTTGGCAATTCCTATCAACCAAGAAAAATAATTCAATTCTGAAGAGACAGTTCCGTGGACTCCAGTGGTTTGTAAGATTGATATTCTGTTATGACTTCCTAATAAAGCCCACCTATTCAATTATAAACGGACATGAGATCTTAACATAGAAATGAAAAGCGCTAAGAAATCTGTCTTGATCTCAAAAAAATACTCCACAACAGCTGTGAGATACTTTCTCAGGTTTATGCTGCCATCCAAATCAAGAACAAATATCCTGAAAAAATAATACAGCATTGTCTTAAGAAAAATATTCTAATAGATTGGCAAGGAGTCTTTTAAAAGAAGTCAGTTACAAAAATCAAATCATTTCAGGCCTTAAGAAAGGACGGTCAAAACTAAAATATATTCTTCCTGATTTTTAGATGCTTATTTAAAGGAGCGCATTTGTATAATTGACAGTAGTTACAAATAGAGGTGGTGTAAATAACCAATTAAAGAAATCCAGATCCTATTTTGAAATCAATAACATTTGGGCGGGAGATCTTTTCTCTTTTTTTTCGATCGTTTCTTGAGAATGGCATTTACTTGATGCTAAGGGCTGGCAAATAAGAACAAATGAAATTGACTATTTAAGAATATATTTTTCTTTAATAAAAGACGCCCATAATTTTGTTTTTCACTAATGCTTATTATTTTAATTATTATCAGAGGGCCTATACACACACACACACACACACACACACACACACACACACACTCTCTCTCTCTCTCTCTCTCTCTCTCTCTCTCTNATTTAAAGGAGCGCATTTGTATAATTGACAGTAGTTACAAATAGAGGTGGTGTAAATAACCAATTAAAGAAATCCAGATCCTATTTTGAAATCAATAACATTTGGGCGGGAGATCTTTTCTCTTTTTTTTCGATCGTTTCTTGAGAATGGCATTTACTTGATGCTAAGGGCTGGCAAATAAGAACAAATGAAATTGACTATTTAAGAATATATTTTTCTTTAATAAAAGACGCCCATAATTTTGTTTTTCACTAATGCTTATTATTTTAATTATTACAGAGGGCCTATACACACACACACACACACACTCTCTCTCTCTCTCTCTCTCTCTCTCTCTCTCTCTCTCTCAAAGTGTCGTATCCTCTGAGGACGTTGACCACCATGGCTTTCCAATCTTCCAACCAGTTGAATTAAAGTAACAGCATCAATACTTGAGTTTTAAACATTGCTGGTGCAAAGTTTTAACAGTGTGACAAAAGTCTCTTTGTCAGCTGGAGACAACTTATACTTTCCACAACAAAACATGTCTGCACAGCCATTGATTGCCTCTGGTCTCATCGTTATAAATTTGTGTATAATGATGTAACATCAAAGCTGACAATCTTCTTATCTTCATCCAAAGTTACGTCCTTTAGAGAGTCTCATATAGACTTAGTAGACGAGTTAATGTCACATTCTGGAGCGACCGATAACTACTTTATTCACAACTTTTTCAAACTGGGGCAGTTCCAAGATTGATGAAAGCTTTTCCTCATATGTCTCACGTTTCATTACACAGATACCTACCCTTTTATCGAATGGAACAGTAAGAAGGTCGTTTCTCCTTTAGATATCGCTTTGCCATCAGAATATTTCTGGATGGCTTCTGTTTACTACACTTTTTCATATAACGTAAAGTTTTAATGTTGATGTCTGTTACTATCTGTCTATCAACCCCATTCTCTTTACAATAACTCGATAGACAATCAAATTCAGCAAGAACATCTTTCGCCTCAAACCTTTCCCAAACTGCGTTTTTGGGTCTAAGGGACAAAGTTTCCATAACATACTTGGGAGGAACAACGTCCTAGTTGTACGTGACTACAGTAATGTTAACTTTTTTTTTCTGTTCTTCATAGAGTGCTTGTAGTTTCTTGTTGTCTATTGACATTCGCTTCTGTTACCTCAGTCGATACAGAGTAAAAGGGACTCAAATATTGGTTCAAGGAAAGTACGAATTTCAAATAAATAAACCCAACTTTACCACAAAACGCGAACAAAACGTTGAACAAATCTATCCTAAACACAACTAGCAGAAAACTTCGAGGATTATCACAGTAGCATCACTCAGGAGTGTCGAAGCAGGGTGTCCTATTAGATTACATGATATCAGCAGGCAAGCTGTTACTTAGAGTTTGTAGTCTCCCATGATACCTTCCCACCTTGCTTGAAGTACTTCTAAGCGGGAAAAGCAAAACTTTTTGGAGGTCTATACGTTCTTTTAGAACGTATAAAACATGCGAGTCATGCTTTGGAGTTCTAACCTCACGTTGCATTTGCAGTCACATATTTGTTTTTTGTTATTGATTTGATATTTGCTGTTGTTATTCATAGGTAATATACATTATGAAAATAAGGTGGACTGATGATGGATACGTTTCCCGAAATATATTTCTCGAATTTGATAGAACATAATGTCAAATATTGAACTCTTGATTTACTACTTAGTATCGATGATTCTTCCGCTTTACAGTATTGCAGTTCTTGTAAACCTGCTGGGGTTATTGATAAATTCTAATGAACAGCTAGAAGCACTGCATCCAATTAGTTTCGTCTTTCTAAGTGATATACTATGTGTGTGAACATGTTTTCTAAGGTAGAATTGGGAGAGGGGATTTGCGTAATAATATCTAAAAAGTGTAAAATAAATCAAATAAGAAAAATAAACCTCTGCACTAAAGTGGCTTCAAGGCTTAGGAAAAAGAGAAAAAGACCTCTGATTTATAATCAATGGTGGATTCTTGTAGGAGGATTTGTGGATCAAACCTCTGACGAGTATTCCCTTAATCCGTACAAATCTGTACATCCTCAGAAGTTTGCTGGGTTATCTGACTAGGCCTTTGGGTTACAAATATAAAATTTTGTCTTATGTAATTTTTAATTCACCTGAAGAAAAATCCCAAAATTGTATTCAAGCTGATAAAGAAAATAGTGCATCAGGGTGATGGCTCAATAACTGTTTGATGCTATAGCTGTGCGGAAGCAGCCGCCAACTTAGTTTATTTCTGATGTGCACTTAAATCAGCCTCTCGCTATTTAAAGGCTTTTTTCTGAACGTAACATGAGGCATATGACCAACCTACAGACGCAGTAAAAGTAACCCACGAGTATCTGCACAATTACAGAAAGATACATTCCCCGACAGAAGTAAGAATGAATCCGGTATCTAAGCAGATACGTTATACATTATTTGTATAATGTTTTGTACTGAAACGAGTATTTTAGCTTCTCTAAAACCTGTCTTGTCACTTTACCAATATGCGATCTTTAAGGCCTGGCAAGTACGGTGGAATTATTATTCTGCAATTACGGAACTTACTAAAAGACATTCTTATCAGTGTGCCATGCTTAGATATACTTTTACTGATAAAACGCAAAAAAAGTATGAACCATTAAACCTAAGTGAGGCTTTTTAAATTAACGAAATCATTAACGAACTTGAAAGATTTACCAGAGGAATAGTAAATGAGACCTTGGAACGACAGATGTTCAACACTAGGAACAGTTGATGACCTCAGGCAGATATTAATTCTTAAAAAAAATATGGTAACTTTGATACAACTTGGCACGACGGCCTAGTAAGGGAATGCATAGTTGCCGGGGTATGCAAAGACGTGCTTACAAAAAAACTATTATCCAAGCTAAACTTTACACTTTAAAAGGCCGAGGACCTCCATAAAGCTCATGAGACCACACTCATTAGATTCAAAGCATCGGAAGAGGAGAAACAGGCCTCCGCTACAGTAGATACCACACAATCAATGTCATTAGCTAATCGAAGATATAGATCAAGCAGCAAATCATACAAAAACTACACCACCATGCAACTTTGCTTTAAAATTCTGTAATTGATCGCACCAACGAGGCAATTTCCCAGCCTGTGGCTAAAGGTGTATAGCATGTAGTAAACGCAACCACTTCAACGGAAGTCCAATATGCCGAAAGCGGATAGGCAATGTCAATGAGGATAATTAAGGTGAAAGCGTAGATGCTTTATCTTTAGGTAGTTTAGAATAGGATAGTAATAATATTTCATAGAAAATAAAAATGTCTTCAACAAAAGGAACCATGATTCAGAATAGACACCAGTGCAGATGTCACTGTTTTGGACCTAAAACTAATAAAAAATGATTAACAAGACCAGCAAAACACCACATTTAATGCCTAGCATACACCTATCTTAACTTGCAGTGGGTTGATTGCCATAGTAAAGAAATTGCTTATGTATGCAAATACTTATTATGTGCATTGTTGAGAAAAACAACAATAACGCACCTTCAAATTGCTACCTTACAGAACAAAAACAACTACTCAAGCTGTGAGGTTACAAAGAAGAACAGCAAAGAAGTACAGTACCCACCAACAACCAAATAATTCAAAGAAGCATACACTCAAGTATTTAACGATCTTTGAGAAATCGTGGGAAAACCAGTACATATCAAAAGAAGGGGGGCACACCATACCAAATAAGAACACCGTGACACATACCACTGCCATTATTTGATGCCGTCAAGGAAGAACGTAACCGCATGGTAAAATTGGGAGTTATAAAAAAGAGGGGTAAACTGACTGACTGGTGCCATCCAATAGTATTGTTAGTTAAACCAAACAACAGAATAAGACTTTGCATTGATTTCGTCAAGCTGAATACGAACGTTGAAAGAAAATTATACCAACTGCGGTTCGTTGGGAAACAGTAGCACGCATCGGAGGAGAATGTAAAATAATGAGTAAATTAGATACCACCTCTGGATATTGGCAAGAAAAAAAATTGAGATCTTTAACAAGAAAGTATACAATATCATCAAAGGTCTATGAGGTGTCACCAAAAGTATCGATGACGTTTTTGTATTTGCAAAGACGAAAGCCAAACACGCCACACTTTTGCACCGATTATTCACGCAGTTCAAAGGAAATGGAGTGAAGTTAAACACTGAGAAATGCGCCTTTCATGTTGGGCAAACAGAATTCGTAGGACACAAAATCACACCAGATAATCAGCACCATACAAAATTTCAGTAACTACAGGCTACTCCACACCAACCAACATGAAGGAATCTCTACGCTTCATGAGCATGACACAACAATTGTCCAGATTAACTTAAGACTCAGCACATGCTGTCGAACCCCTACTAGAGCTAATGTGTACAGAAAATGTATGGCTGTGGACTGCAGCACACATCAACTCCTTCAAGTGTGTGAAAGGCGCCTCCTGTCGTCTCGCATCACTCTAAAATTATATGATGTAAACAAACCTACAAAGATCAGAGTTGATGGCAGCACTAAATGACATCAATGTCATACTATACCAAAAGCATGATAAAGAATGGTACCTTGTCTTAGGTGCGTCCCGCTTTCTTACTCCATCCAAAAAGAACTACCATTTCATCAAGATAAAGATTTTCGCTATTAGCTCGGGTTTTACGAAGATGCACATGTACCTTCATGGTTTACGATTGTTCCTAGTACAAACAGATCACAACACATTGAAACCAATATTAAACACAAGATGCTAGTAGAAATGTCGCTTCTTAAAAAGCAAATGGGAATGACTTTGGTACCATATTATTTGATATTATTATATATTATATTATATTATTTGACAGAACAAGACACCTGTTGAAGGAAGAAACCTTAAAGATACGGATTCTTTTTTAAAAGTATTAACATAAAAACTGACAAAACGGATGTACAGAATTACTCAACAAATTATCAAATGTGACTGGGTAAGCTATTGTTATTGGCCTGGAATGAACAATTAAATTAAAATGATAATCAGCAAATGTGAAACATGTGGCATATATGCTGGTTTAGAATCAACTGAACTCATAAAACCCACACCACTTCATACCAAATGATGGCGAAAGATTGCAACAGACTTGCTCTAAACTGGTAACACAATGTATATGACCATCACCGACTTCTATTCACTTTGACCACAAGTTTATCAGCTCAAATGTACTACTGTACTTCAGCAAATCTACTAGCTGTATTAAAAGACTTATTTGGGATACCAGATAAACAAGTCTCAGACAATGGGTGCCAATACAAGTCACACCTTTTCATACAATTTTGTGCGACAATGGAATTTCTGACACATTATATTCAGCCCAAAATACCCCTAATTCAATGGGTTAAAAAGGATTAGAAGCCAAGACTGTGACAAGCATGATAAAAAATGTACGAATCACAAAGAAGACATTCAGGCTGGATTACTAGAAATACAAAACACACTACTAAAATGCAGATATAGCCCTGGCCAATTGTTAATGGGACGTATCCTACAAGAGCTCCTGCCCCGCTTGTCACCATCACAACCGCGGATCTGCAGAAAAAAACTTATTACAGAAGGCAAAACATAAAAAATACAGCACAATCGACGATTCCACAAGGATATTACTCCTTTCATTGATGCATTTAGGAAGAACAAAAAAAGGAGTCTGCAGAACCTAGTAACAACGAAATGGTCCTCAAGGGACGTGGTCATCAGTAATGTTACCCTAAGATCATATACGATCAAATTCACTGATGGCACAACACTTAGACGAAATAGCCCACATATTAGATGAGAATATTCACTAAGTATACCCACTCAAATGCTCGAGATGTCACAATATAATGAGGCAACACAAAACTCCAATAGCACTGTTGGTGAAGACAACGAAGTAAGTGAAAGTGAGACAATAAAATACGAGTTCAAATTGACAAAAGACGAAACTGAGGACGAATTGTACGAAAATATTGAAAACGACAGGGTTGATAGCAATAATGATAATGGGAATGAAACTTCTGGAAATAATAACAATTGTTATTACGATTTCAGTAATGATCGTGAAGGTATTTTGGTTCGACTGACGGATTTGCAAAAACAAAGCTATAGACTATCAGGAACTGTGTGGATGAGAAACCAGCTAGAGCCTTTAACATGTCCCCTTGCCTCCCCCGTACCAAGGAAACCTAAAAGATACTAGAGCGGTGCAGCGGTAGCCGACATCTTCGTTTATTTCTAGGGTTTACTTATATAGGGTTTATTATATAGAAAAAAGGCTTCTGTCTAAATTAAGGCCTTTTTTTCGAACATAAAATAACTTACTCTAGATTTGAAATTTCGTTTAATAGTGACATACACATGGCCCTGCTCTTTAATGAATTCTGATGCATAATAGATAACAAATAACTGTTTTAAAACTTAAAAATTACCTTTTAAAGCATTCATTCCCTTAGAGTTAAGGAAGTGTCATAGAACCACCATATACTGCCAACCACTAGAACACCTTCTAAACTTCAAGATGGTCTTTCTTGACGGATATGTGGTAGACGGGGAAAATTCATGAGTATTTTTGTAAAAACATGGACGGCAAGTATTTCGGTTCAATGGACTGTTGACCACATAGATAATTAAGCAAAATTAATTTCTTCTTCGCTTTTGTGGCGAGTTCGGAAGATCTCAAGGTTTGAATTTTAACAATTTGTGTTTGCATAAGGAGATATCACGAAATGATGTGGTCATTCTTATATCTTACTGACGTGGGCTGAAGTCCATGGAATCGACATACACGCAGGAGTTTAGGAATCACGGTTGTATTACTGTGGACCCGTCAAGTATATTAAATACAATTTTTTACTGCCTAATCATGAAGGAACAGGGTAGATTAAAAGTGTTTTCTGAACTGGATGACTATGCTATCTCAGGTTTGAAAGGTATCGAAGCTTGTCAATGGTATCAATAGTCACGTATTTTTTAGTTAGTAATAAGAAAATAGTGTAGAATAAGATCAAACAGGATTCAAAAAACAATGCGTATGGTTTTCATGAGTAACTGGCCTGCCAATGTAACGATCGGTACTACACTCTTAATTAGAGGATATTGATTGATGATTACCTTTATCTCGATTGGAATAGAAATCACCGTTTTGTGGGAGGTTGATTTTAACGAAAAGGAAAAGTGTAGACATGAGTTTATTCAAATACACTCATGAATCAAATTATTGGATGTTTTGTTAAGAATATCACCAGCTGAAACAGTTTGCATAATGGAAGTAATACTTTACCAAAAAATTAACCATACGATATGGAAACCTTTTATCTTCAATGAGTAGCACACAAGGTCCCAGGTGGATATTTCATCACATGTGATTCGAGTGAAGAACGAAGCCTGGAAATGTAGTTTTATGCTGTTGAAATAAATTTCTTCATAGATAGAATAGATATTATTCAGATTAGTCTAGTTTCTGTTAAACATATTTGAAATCATGTAATTCCTGACATGTAAAGATTTATGTTGCAAAATGTTATGTTGTTACAAGGTCATTCAAAATATTCTTTACTATTTCTAGCGGGAGTTGGAGTCATTATTCTATCAATTTACTGTAGCAGCTTATTTAAGGACGCGAATTAATAAAAGTAGGGAAAACTTTAACATGGAGTTGACTTAAGGGTAGCACATTCGAGGGTAGGGTCTAAATCTGAACTTCGAGTTATGGAGAAAGGGAAGAATGTTGCGAATGCCATGGATTTATAAAACTACTTATTAAGATTTTCTTCACCAGAATGCATGGCCTGACGTAAAGAGTAAAAATAAAGAAGCTGAAATTTTCTAAGCACATCTTCTGGCATGGCACCCTCCAAAATACGTCATTGAATGTCAAATGAACTTGAGAAAACGAAGATTAAGGCTAAGAAAGTCTGCACCATGAACGTAAAAAAGAGGATAGGGCTGGGCTGACGTACAACACAGCGATAAGGCTAATGCAAGATTGATTGAAGTTGAGGTACCATTTTCAAAAATCCGAGGTCTCATTGAAGTCAATAAAGACGATGCTGACTCAAATTTGTTATCTTTAATATGTCTCGTGATGTCAACAACATAGCAGGAACATATTCATGGTATGAAATAGCCCAGAGTGCTCTTTAAACACTGTAGTGGGAACCAAACGTGATATGTAGAACATCATTGAAAACACAGAGCCTTTAAATTACACCAATTGCGAATAGATCGCAGAAGCTCGAATCTTGTGACGTCCTTACATGCCTATGATGCAGCTAAATCAAATCAAGTCATTATCTTTAAGGTTACTTAATGAAATATTCCTGGATATTAACCCTTTAACTAAATTAAGTAACTGAGTTATTCTTTACAGGATACAGATTGTTAAAAGTTGAATTTGGGAATATTGTTGTATTGTACTATTGTAAAAGCTGTCCAAAGATTTCGAATTTTAAAGGCTTTTAATTTGAAAACCCCAGGGATAAAAATACCTGGTTGTATTACACATAATTTGAACAAAAAATATTTCCATCAAATTGTGGGTTTTTTCTCATACAAATTAGTACAAATCCACTGATTTTACAGAAAGATTAATCAATTTATCAACAAACAAATAAGCAAACGAACAAATAAATATCCGGAAAATAATAAATAAATAATCTAATATTTTTTAGAAAATGAGAGAACATTAATTAATAGAACTAAGACATCTAACAAAGTTTTAAAACCTTTCTCTTGAAATCTTGGGAATATTTTGCCATGCTCAGTCATTGGACACTCTCACCTTTAAACCTCTAAATATGCCGGCTACATCAAGAATCTGCCTTTCATGGGACACCCTAATGGGGGAAAGTATTGTAAGACTTTTAACAGGAATCTGTCTTATGGATTAATACCTTTTAACACAAATAACGTAAGATAGGATCATTTATTTTATATACCACATATCTTCTAATAATTACCCACTACAGATAAACCCTGCCCAAAATAAATGGATTTTGAAATAAACTGTTGTTTAAAACAAGCATTTATTCATCAAAAACAAGATTTAGAAAATACACCTGCTTGAATACTCGTCTTAACATAAAGTGGTTTATATTTTCAAGCTCTTAATGGAGATAACATTCGTGCATCTAAAAAGATTCAGTTTTTATCGATAAACATGATTTTTTGTTTCCTTACTATATTACCAACTCGAACTCTTGATTTAATTTCTTTTTTTCAAATGCTGGTATTTTAAAAAAACTAATTTCTTTTTAACTTGAAATATCAAGAAATTTTGTTATTCCTCTTGGAAGGTTTGTTGTCATAACTCCCAAGAAAAGGGTTAGGTCAATGCTTTTTGATAAAATCAATAGACCCTTCATTTAGCACAATAGTTAATCTTTCTATAATTAATATTGTTTATCAACAAGTCACAAATCAAATTGAAACATCGTTGGGTTAAAATAAAGATGTTTAATAAAATCTGAAACATAACTTTTTCTACATTTTATGAATTCCCTATTGTAATAATAATAATAATAATAATAATGATAATTTACGACAAATCCCTACCTTTTTTGTCTATTTCTTTGTTGACATCCTTTTACTAGCAAAAAAAGGCCATGGTTTCTGTAACTACCCTTTTTATGGCTTTTGTGATTGATTGTGCTCCGTTCCAAAACAATAGTCAGAAAAATATTTCCTCTTTTGTAATTTTCTGCGTTGAAACCTTTTTTTTTCGAAAAAAGCTGGAATATGAGAGAGAAACATCTTTTTGTTGAAATTGACATTCGTGGTTCTCAAGTTGGAAAGTTGAAAAAGGGACATTTTTTCTCATATTTGAAGATTATTTGCAACTTAGTGACAAACAACATAATTAACTCAGATGGAGGTATTAAAATAATAAAAAAAGGAAAAACCCAGCTCAAATGTTGTAGGACTAATTCCAATTGTGTTTCAATTCCAAAAGCGTTCCAATGGTCAAATAGAATAAAAATTTGCTCTGCAAAACACGAGAAAATTACGTTCTAGCGTTTGTCTACCTCAGACTTCCTTAACTGTTCTGCCCTCTGATATGAACTGATATCAGTTGGAAAGAATGTTATCAACGTCTCTCATGTGGAAGGAAAAATATGTTTCTCTCGCTCGTTTATTACAGCAAGCAACACGTAATGGACGGAACACAAGAATGGAGCTTGAACCATGAGCCTAAGACCATCACCTGAGGATCTCAGTTCATCCAACCATCATGATAAGAGGAAACGTAACTCATATGCTAGTTACCTAAGCCGACGAGAATTGTTATATTATTATTATTATTATTATTATTATTATTATTACGCCGTAAACAACGCTCTATTACAATTACATTAATTGATCTGAAAAACGCTTTTGGGGAAGTCAACCACAATCTAATAGAAACTGTGCTGAAACATCATCATATTCCAGACGATATTGTTACTATTATTAGAATTCTGTATAGTGACTTCCACACAGCCATACTGACCAACTTGTTCATTAGTGATTTCATTAAACTAGAAAAGGGTGTACTACAAGGTGACTGCTTCAGCCCATTGATATTTAATATGCTAATTAACACCTTCGTACAGTATATAAAAAAAGATCACTTCAAACAAATCGGTTACAAATTTCTAAAACATTTGATACCAAGACACTGGCNATTATTAACTCTGTAACATATCATAAACTCCAGGTTATACCCTCTTGTTATAAGGTCATATAGATTTTCGTTGTTTATTGTTTTTTATTACGACGTGGGATTATGTGGCAAATTAAGTGGTGAAAACAAAAACCAATATATATAAAAAGAAATAAATATTTGCATTCATAATTATGTATACTGTCTCTTTTTAAGAGCACAAATTTTTTAATAATTGAATACTTTATTTCTTGATGTCAGTGTTGCAATGCGAATCACAGCAGACATCTTTTTCCTTCTGAATTTGAGAGATGTATTAATGTAAACTAATTTGAAACAGAATTTCCAATTAATTTCTCAAGAGAAAAGTTCATTTGAATTCAGACACATTTCACCAAAATGAAAAACGCTCGAGTTTAAGTTGAAACGTTTGGATTGGTACATGACCAATTAGTGAAATATTGTAAGAACAGCTTAAATGTTCGTGAGTGATAGAAAGCAAGTTTAAATTTGGTTGAAATATCAGTAAAAAACTCAGCAAACAAAAACATTGTAGTAAAGCCCCTAAAAGAGATTTCACCGCAAAATTTCCACCTATTGCGAAAGCTTTATATCCTGAGTACAGAGATGCAGAGAAAAATGAGGGAAAATTAAAGGTGGTGGTTTAATATAAGGACCCAGCGGTTGCTATAAAAGAAATGTACTGGCAAAGAACTTAGATGCTCAGATCAGACCTTTAAGATGTTGCCGAAGATAGGGAGGTGCTCTTCGAATAATAACACAAGTTGCATAAACTGACCCAAAACATTTGATACCAGCTATAACAAAGTTACGGGTCTACAGACAGTGTTTTCTCAGCGAAAGACATCGCAAATCTGGATCAAATACAACTACTTTCCGTACTTGATGATGGTAAAAGAAATAGAAAAACAAAGAGCTTCAATTTTCGACCAGCCACTAAAGCAGAAGCTCTTCGCAATCTTAATAATTTGAAGGCCTTCAAGAAAGCTGGCCCAGATAATCTGCTTCTAAGACACTTGAAAGATGCTGCTGAAGCTCTTGCCCTTAACTCGTGTGATGAATCTTTCATTTAAACATTCAACTTTTCCGAAATGACTCAAGATTACAAAAGTGATTCCGTTATACAAGTAAGAACTTAGATAATTACAGGCCAATTTCTAATCTGCCCATATCATCAAAGTTTTGAAAGAATAGCTTACGAAAAGTTGCCAGAATACCTTGAAAATAATGAACTGATTGCTTCAACACAATTTGGTTTTAGGAAAAATGCAACACGGAACTTTCAGTAACAGTATTTACAGATAATATCAGAAGATCCAATGACCAGGCAAAAATTACAGGTGCAGCGTTTTTTGACCTGAGGAAAGCTATTGACACTGTCGACGTTCAATTTTACTTAAAAAACTACCATGTTATGGTATTCGTGATGCTACATAAAATTAGATGTAAAGCTATTTGAAAGAAAGAAGACAGTTTGTTCTTTATGACGGGGAAGGCTATAAAGTTTTAGAGGTGAAATACGGTGTGCCAGGGGGATCTATTTTAGGGACAATGCTATTTCTTCTGCACATCAATGACTTGGTTAAGGCTGTGAAAAAGTGCCGTGTTCTCATGTACGCATGTGACACAGTTATTTAAATTGCAAGTCAAAGCATCGCTTAATATTTTCCATTTCATAGGCATTGACCAATGAGATGGAAAATATTTCAAAATAGCTCGATAACAATAGACTTGTAATAAATCTTTAAAAAGGAAAACTGAGGCCATGCTATTTTAACGTCGCTCAAAGATAGAAGGCATGAATATATTCTTTAAAGACAAGCGTATAAATGTTACAGATTGATACAAGTACCTAGGAATATACCTGGATCAAAGCTTACGCATGGGTTACTTTATAGTAAGGTATATAAGAAAGAATCCAGTAAGCTGAAGCTTCTCTCGAGGATGAGCTGCCGATAGTGTTTATAAAGCCGTCATCGTACCGGGAATCCTTTACTGTTCTACTCCTGTCCTAAAAAATAGCTGAAACAGACTGTAGAAAATTTGCATCACTTGAGAACGGAGCTTTAAAGATTATTTGCGGAAAACACCAGAAAAGATTGCAAACTAATGTCGATCGAAAGCAACAAAATATACAAGGTCTTTAAATTGGTCTTTAAATGACTAATGAGAACATCTGTAGAAGTTATGAACACATGTCTTGAACCCCTGAACCGCAACCAGAATATCCGCACCAATAAATATGCAGCCCGAATCCCGAGAGTTAGAACAGAAGCAGGAAAAAAGGTTTTTGGATACCAAGGTCTCCAAATGTGCAATGAACTTCTGAGCAGCCTTTGCCAGCTGGACTCCTTTCTTATCTTTAAACATAATCAAAAGCAATTTGATGTGGTGAACTAGAAATTAATTTATGTTTTCAAATTTGACTAGTTGTACCTAATTATTATATTTCTTTGTTATATAACTTTATTGTAATATAATCATATTTTTAGATACAGTGCCCTCGTTGATAACAGCACTTCATGTATTGAAGAAGTTACCCTGTGTAAGCACTGTCATTATTACTATTATTAGAAGCTATACAGAATTGTGTGTATCAGGATCGTCTGGTCTTGATAAGATACGTTGCACTGTACAACTCAACATATTTGCTAATGGCGTAACTTGCGTTTGTCTACTCGATATATTTTATGGGAAAAGATTAAGAATAGGCAACAAAGATAAAATATCATGGGACCGTAGAGTACAGGTTGCATTCCAACCCAATGCTTTGTGCGATGAAGCCATAATGAAAAAATAGATAAATAAACAATTGGAAAACAATTTTGTAAACCCTCACACAACTGGCTCAACAGAAAAAATTTTGGTTGCTAATGTACATTAAGCACAACAAACGGATGACGTCAGATCTCTTCTTAAGAAGAAAAATATTGTATTGGTTAATGTACCTCTAGGTCAACGTGTTCAACCTTTTGATATTTCTTTTACTAAGCCATTCAGAGATGCTGTTAGACGACGGTAAAAGAAACATATTGAGGAAATTCGCAACGGACAAATGAGGGAAAATTATTGCTTTGAAAAGAAGAGTCCTCAGATTTAAGCGAGTTGGAAAAGCATGAGCAGAGATTGGTTCTAATTCCAATACAATTGTTCGGACTTTTAAAAATGTGGAATTTATTCTCATCTTATTAGTTTAGAAAATGGAGAGGGAAACATTGAAATTACTGACTATTATCGAATTCCAACACTGAAATAACTGAAATAACTGAGTTCAACTTAAAAGCGAAAGCCAGAGTGAAAGCCATGGCGAAGAAAATTACGAATTGGATAATTGTAGTGCTGAAGGAGAGAACATTTTACATAATGGAGGTAGTAGCAATTCCAACGAATAAATATTTTCATAAAGAACTACAGTTAAAATTATGTGACTATTGTTTTTCTGTAATGCAAAAATCCTCTCGGTTGTAGCCCCCCCCAGCTATAGTCCCCTGAAGTAATCAGCGCCCCCAAAAAACCAAAAGCCAAGTATAACAATATGGATGCCATGATGCAGATTTTGTGAAAAGCTTACTTCATTTTAAAGCTACTTTCTCTCTCTCTCTCTCTCTCTCTCTCTCTCTCTCTCTCTTTCTGCATTGTATCATATTGAGANAAGCCAGAGTGAAAGCCATGGCGAAGAAAATTACGAATTGGATAATTGTAGTGCTGAAGGAGAGAACATTTTACATAATGGAGGTAGTAGCAATTCCAACGAATAAATATTTTCATAAAGAACTACAGTTAAAATTATGTGACTATTGTTTTTCTGTAATGCAAAAATCCTCTCGGTTGTAGCCCCCCCCAGCTATAGTCCCCTGAAGTAATCAGCGCCCCCAAAAAACCAAAAGCCAAGTATAACAATATGGATGCCATGATGCAGATTTTGTGAAAAGCTTACTTCATTTTAAAGCTACTTTCTCTCTCTCTCTCTCTCTCTCTCTCCTCTCTCTCTCTCTGTTTCTGCATTGTATCATATTGAGAAAAGACAGAAATGTAGTCGTCCCCCCCACCCCACCCTACCCTATGATGCTATATATTGATGCCTCAGAGTGTACTCCTGTGAAATAAGTAGCCTCAGCCTCACCTTTATCATATTTTTCAGAGAGATTTCAGCAGAAAACATTTCATGCATGAGTGAAAGAATCAGATTGAAGTTTTCCCACTACACGATGGGTCTATACTGATGATCAGGTGATAATTGGTTTCTTTTGTTTGTCCTGAATAGCGCGGAAGGGCTCTAATTATTGCTTTTTTGTAAATTTTTCAGCTGTTCTAGGTTATAGTCCGTTAATGTTTTTTTCGCCTTAAAATATCCTCTCCAGTGGTTGTGCCATGCAAGCTGTGCAATGAAGCTAAGTTCTTTTTGACATTAAAATCTGAGTCTATACCACGAGTTAAAACTAATAGCTGAGATGTATCACCCACATCATTTGATACATTTTGAATAACACTGAAACTGTTTAGAGTGTTTATAATTTGGTTGATGATGTTGGACCCTATACCTTCTATCTTTCTTCCAACAGTGTTTGCAGCAGCTGTAAAATTCATAAAAATAGTCTCTGTCCCAGTCAAAATAGAATGTTTTTCACTTTTTGGCAGAATAGAAAGTTTTATTTCTTGCTTTTGTCACTGAGGCGTTAATTCAAACAAGGACTGTTAAAGCAATAGTTGGTCTTCCATTTTCTGAAACTTTTTCGAATGCTGCAGCCCCTTGAACTATTCATAACCTGTAATGTGCTTTGGTTCGTAATGGCATTTTGAGTTTTATTCCTTTAAAACGACCACTGTTTTATTGAAAATAATACACGGCACCTTTGCACTTGACTGTACGATAAAGTATCTAATTCAATAATCCTCCTTAAATAAAACTACGTTCCTTTCAAACTTTCCTTTTCTTCAGTCCTTTCATGACACTAAGTTGAAAAAACAAATTTTGTATAAAATTTTAATATCTCTACTTAGATAGTACTTCTTAAAAGCGTAATCTATTTTCAATTTATTTGAAAAAACACCCTTTAACATAAGGGTTTTGTAAAAAGACCATTAGTATTTAATGTCGTATTGACGTTTTCATAAGGATCCATTACTTGAAGGAATTGTAATCAAGCTTGGAGTCTTCTATAAATATAGTTTTAGGACAGCAAATCAAAACAACTAGATAAAATCCAACTTTATTCATGAAAGATGACTTATTGTGTAGGTAGTTTGATTTAAACAGTAAGAAATATCCACCAGGGTGTACAAAAGACTAAAATAGCTAACCGCAGATATATGACCACAGTTTTGACTAGGAAAAGAAATGCGTAATAGATGATGAACAGAAAATGGCTGTAAGTGTTGTCAAAGAAACCTTTCACTTTAATACTGATTAAAATCATAACAATAATATTTTCTACCATAAGCTGGTACTTTTGCAAAGTGGTTTGGCGAGGAATGGTAAAAATGAGTTGGGCAGAAAGGAAATGGTCGAGGAGAAGAAATACTTAAAAAATAGAGCTATAAGAACAAAACAAATGGGGATCAGAAAAGTTGTCAGTGGAGATGGACTGTGATAATAGGTAGAATAAATGGAAAAATTACGAGGAAGAAAAAGAATTGATCAATTCTATAAATTAAAGAATGGAACATAAGGCTATATGAAAAGAAGAAAAGAACGCAGAAATAACATTGGAGAAACTGGCTTCCAAAAGGAATCTACCTCCTGACAGAGTACTAATGATGATAATAATTATAGTGATGATGGACATAACGTATTTATATTATATTAAAATATGATAAAATATATCATATAATTTATGATATAATATTATATTGATGTTGGTAAGTTATGACATTATTACTGTCTTTCAAAAAAGGAAATCTAAAGATCAAAGTTATTTTTCCAATACTAAATATTTCAGAAATTATCCTGACTGCAAATTTCATCCTCAAAGTCTTTTAATTAAACGTAAGTTCCAGTCAGCTTATTTTCTCGATGATGAGGGAATTTCCTCTCTAACTTTTAGCAGTACATACCATTAAGGCCATGCCATAATAATCTGTATCATATGACTAAGATTTAGACTGAATTAACCAATAATAATTTTTTTGATATACAGATGGATAGAAAGAGGTCTCCAGCAATAGTGACCTGGCGAAATAAAAGCTCATTAAATAGAAAATATTGTTCCAAAAGTAATATGGTTTAGAACGGATGGCGATAGCTTCCTATGCTGGACTATGTTTGCTATACTGAGCAAATCTATGGATCTACTTCTTTTAAAGAATTTGGAAGTCGTAATATCAGAAGGATATACAATAACGTTTTTAATCCTGGCAACTTGCCTATTCCCCCACATTTTGGTTTCTCTGGTTTTCTACGTATCTCTTTGCTATATTATTCTCCACCAATCCTTCTTTAAATGACACTGGTGCTTCTTTTCCAGATTTCTCTTGACAAGGGATCAAGGCAAAGACTCTGACATCATACTGCTAAGCTTGGTTGCTAATGTTATAGGTTTGACCAATCAAGAGTTCCTGCATAAATATATTTACTTTTGCCTGCTTTCCTTCTTCTTAAAAGCCGGTAATTGTTGTTACTGCCTTCAAAAATGCAGTCATAATAGTATTTTTTTTAAAGTAATCCTCACTGTTTGATTAAATTCAATATATTTTTTATGACATTTCACAGCTTTTTGGGTGTTTTGTAGTTGAACTAATGGGTTTATTGATTTTTAAACTAATTTTATGAGATTTAGTATACCCATTCAAAGCTTCATTTGTTTCTCTTTTAATAGTCTCTGGTTTATCAGCCCTAGGTGGTTAAGGAATGATATTCTCTTTATAATTTTGTACCATCTGTTTAACACTCTTATGGGTTTTATCTACTACTGGTTTAATTTGATTATTCTGTTTCAAAAGCAATTTAATAAGATCTGATTTATTAAGTTTTTCAAGATCTTGTTTTGTAAACTTATCTATCTTGTGATAAGACTTTTTAATTTTTGCAATAAACACCATATTTAATCATTAAATCCTTGTATCTAGTATTAATTTTATCATTTTTTTCGTTAATATATCTATCTTTTTTAGCATTAATCATTATTTTATCCGGGTCAAACTCAGAATCAGGAACACCACGATCCTCATTGCCTTCCTAGACACCAACAAAAAGGTATAAACAGCTGTGGTTATCAATTATGTAGTGTTAAGAAACATGCTCAAAAAGGATTTAAGACATGTTAACACATAAATTTGTCTATGGGCGTTTATGGAATAATACTAGAAGGAAAGTGATTGACCATATCAGTAATAGCAAGGAAGATAATCAAAAAAGTAATTTAGAGCGATGACACAAAAAGACAATTGTTAGAAAGCTGCTAAAGCCCGAGATTATTCGTTTGTATCCAAAAATCATGAAAATATAAAATATGAAAAAATTTTTTGAAAAAATTACTATTTGCATAGGACCTCCTTTCCTGATCAAACAGCCGAACACCTATTTACCCAATTTGAAAGTAAATTACTCTTTAGTAATTTTAAACTATATCCACACGGGACTTCCTTTCTTTCTTCCTTTCTCAGAATATTAACACATTGTAATACGTTACCATCTGTAATTTTTATTATTTTTGATGAGCCGCCTACTTTATTTGTTTACAAAAGCTCGTACAGTATTTGTAGCATTATTGCCTGATGATCGAAATATCGTGAAACTATCAGTTGCAATCACAGTTCTTATTCTTCGTGTTTTACCTTAAATATGATTAATACTCAAATTTGTCTGAAATATTTGAAATTAACATTTTATATCACCAAGGAACTATGCCTAACAATTGACAATCGAAAAAGCGCTGTAATATATCAGTTATTGGTATGTGATATATTAGATGAAGTAGTAACCATTGACGATATCATGGAAGAGTACGACGGAGAAATAGGTCTGATAGTACCTAGTGATGGGTGCATAACACATGTAAAACAAATGGAAATATACGATGATTATTTATTACATATTACAATTGAGAACGCAGAAGGGCTGGCTGACTTTTGCGCTTTGAAAAACTTGGTCACCAGTGGAACTCTCTTCCCTAACTGTGACGTCCACAAGCTGACCTGGCAGTCACCGAATGGAAAGGATATCTCTCAGATTAACCACCTGCTCAGCAATGGAAACTTGCAAGATGTGAAAGTGAGGAGAGGGTTTTAGATGTAAGTGGCCATCATCTTGTCGTGGCACACGTCCGTTTAAAACTGAATAGAACAGATAACCAGCTAGTTCAAAAAGATATGTTTAACTTTTATAAGTTGAAATAACAAACAACTAAAAGATTTTCACTTGAGGTAAGAAAGAGATTCCAATCAAAATAACACAACTCATCAAGGAATTCTACAACAACTTTATCTGCACTGTTGTCAGCAGCAATATTACCTTCCAGGTCAAGACGGGTGTGCGACAGGGCTGTTTTATGTCGTCTCTTTTCCTTAACCCCGTTATTGATAATGTGATGTGGAAGGCAATGCAAGGCTCACAACGTGGGATTCGCTGAATGCCTTTCACTTACCTTGACAATTTGAGTTTTGCAGATAATCTGGCTTTAACATCAAAGTAAAGACGGACCCTTTATGGACCCCGGAAAGACAGATTATCCTGACAGTTAGTCAAAAGAAAAATATCATCTTGGTTTTGATGGTAAAAAATCAAAATCCTGTGAAAGTCTGTAGCGCAGACCTACCTGTTACTAAGCAATTTACCTTATCTCCGTAGCATCTTTTGTATCGACGCATGCACTGGAAGGGATGTCAAAAGCAGACTCAACAAGACCAGAAATGTCATGACAACCATAAACAGTATTTGGATGTCGTCTCAACACCCGACAAAAACAAAACTGAAACTGTGCAATAGTAGTGTGCTATAAAGTATCCTATTTGGGTCAGAGTGCAGGCGTTTGACTCAGTGTAACGCTGAAAAACTTTAAACTTTTCACACTACCTGCTGGGACAAAATTCTTCGAATCTCCTTGCCCAATAAAATCTCTAATCCGAACTTCCTTCAATGATGCCGTACTGAGAATCTAGAGGTCTTAATTTTCCGAAGAAGATGAAAATGGTCCTGAAATGTCCTGAAATGGAACATAACTCTATTACTAGAGTAGCTTTTCTCTNCAACACCCGACAAAAACAAAACTGAAACTGTGCAATAGTAGTGTGCTATAAAGTATCCTATTTGGGTCAGAGTGCAGGCGTTTGACTCAATGTAACGCTGAAAAACTTTAAACTTTTCACACTACCTGCTGGGACAAAATTCTTCGAATCTCCTTGCCCAATAAAATCTCTAATCCGAACTTCCTTCAATGATGCCGTACTGAGAATCTAGAAGTCTTAATTTTCCGAAGAAGATGAAAATGGTCCTGAAATGTCCTGAAATGGAACATAGTTAATTTCCATTTCCATTTCCATTCTATTACTAGAGTGGCTTTTCTCTCAAACACCCAATAATTTGAATATATGTATTAAGGATAAATGTTGTGATCAGTATGATCGAGTTGATAAACAAAAACTCCTGTTGTTATTGACATGTGGTAAACTTTGTTAGAGGGTAGCAAAGTAAGAAGTGACAAAAATAATCGATTTGCTGAATGAAACAGATAGACATTTCCCTGCATTTTATCATTCTATGAGTTGCTTTACAAGATTTATACCGAAAAAAGATCTCAAAAGATGAAAAAGAGAAGAAAATAAACTGTTTTCAAGCATTAAAGGTATTTAGATTTTTTCAGAAAACAAATAAATCAATTCTAAGCAGAAGATTCGTACTTTGTAATACAGAAAAAATGGATGCATTGGAAGAGTGGAAGGTACTGACAGAAATGAAAACGAGAGCAACTCTATAACAAAAAAGTATCTCTTGCAGACAAAACAATTTGTGAAGGTGCTGGAATTATAGACAACAAACGTGTAATTTCCTTTGCAACTAATTGGTTAACATGCTTAACAGGCCGTTTAAACCGCTAACAATTAATTGACTTGCACAAGCAAGTACAATAGTTATTGTTCATTTAAAACCCTGAGTAAAGAATCGGAGGAAGACTGAATTGAATTGTTCATGGTTTTAAAATGGTTGTTACAATAATAAATAGTTAGTATAAACAATAAATATTTTCAAAATAGAAAATTGGTATGATTAGAGAGAGAAAGAGAGAGAGAGAGAGAGAGAGAGAGAGAGAGAGAGAGAGAGACAGAGAGAGAGACACACACACACACACACACAGAGGAAAAGACAGAACAGGTGGGAAACCAGGTTAAATTTGATACATTAATTTACGTTAGCCAATGAAATCTGAGGATATCCCTATTTGTTTATCTACACAAATGAAGTAAAAGATCTTTGTAATATCAGTGACTAAGAACTTGGAACCAGTCTCAACTATGTCTCTGCAAGTACTGTGCCCAAATTATTTTCTTCATCATTAGAGGCAGAGAAAAAGAGCTGGTATATGTTCTTGAAGTTAAAATAACAAGAGGTACCAAAGCATAAATAAACATTTTGAGAAAACATGCAAATTTCTCTAAAAGTGGCCTTCTCTCTTTCTGCAGGCTGAACCTAATAAAAACATTTAAACGGATTATCAGGGCCAAAATTGACTGAGGCTTTACTTGAATACTCATCTGGATTTCGCAAATCTCCATTAACCTTATTAGGAGAGCTTACTTCAAACACAAAAATAAACGACCTGACATCAAACTATCTTGAAGATGAATGGTCGATAAGTTTCTATTTGGAGTATAATATCCAACTAAACCCCCTTATCAATAGAGACAATGACAGTGATGCTGATTTTTTTAAAAATCAAAACCACTTAAACACAAATCAGATTGTTGTTCTTAATTGTGCGTTTTAAATCTAATAAGGTGGTCTGCTATTATAATCAATGTTCTTAACTGTCACATTCTACTACATTCTACATTCATGATCTACTGTTGTTTCTTCATACTTACCATGAAGCTTTTAATTTTGACATAATTGCAATCCTCAAATAAGTGCCACTAAAAATGTAGCAGAAAGTAAACATACATTGAATTTCAGTCCTTCTGCTTGTAAGCTAAACCTGGTAGTGGTCGGAAGTTTGGCAGAAATCTAAAAGTCTGTAGGAGAGATAGATTGGAAATTGACATGGTGAATACTTCCTGATCACATCACCATTGTGAAAGATTCCTTAATACAGATATTACAGCAGAGTGTCGATTTCGGCTTGGATTGAAGCTATTTGATTAAGTCTCGCGAGAGCTAGAAAACTAGGCTATCTTTTGTGTACACTTGGAAGGCTGTTGTTTCCAAGACACCAGCTCCAGAAGAATATGTTATTCGATTAATACCCAGTAATGACTTGATTTTAAGTTTCCTTTTCACTAAAAGGTTTTGTGTTGCTGTCCATTCATTATAACAACTGTCTTCCATAGGACCAAACAAACAGTTCTTAATACATATTGATGAGCCCATTAATTTTTTTTAAGAAAATCATGTTGAGCCAACAAGACTGTATAACTTACTTTATAAAGTGAACTAATGCTATTTCCACGATTATACTGTTAATTTTGGTAAGCCAAGGCCGTTCTTTGCACATAGGAGTATATTTTATCACTGTGGACAAAATATGCAAATATCAAGAATTTCTGGTAATGTATCTGTCTTGGAGTGTGTCTTAGAAACTGCCAGCATAACAAAGCATTTTCATTTAGGAGAAAACACAACAGTACAATTTGTGGCCAAAGACCAACTGCTCCATCCCTGACAGGTTATACCTTGCAATATTTACAACATTGCTTGTATTTAACAAAAAACTTACAGGAGTGGTCTTTCTTTAGATTACACTCAATCTTCTTCAAACGGTTGAGATGGCTTGGGCATGTCAAAAGGATGATGATAGCTGTATTTTGAAAACAACTCTTGTCAGTTAAACTCTAGGAAAAACGAACGTCCGTTGTTGAGATTTAATGATGATTGCAAAAGTTAGGTAAATCCACTTCGTGTGAATGTAGATAAGTGAAGGGAGTGCGCAACACAACGTTTATCTTGGAAATAATATGTCACCTTGCGAGCGGGAAGATATGAACAAGCCCTTATAAATGAAAAAGGTAGAGAAAAAGCAGGAAATGAAGAAAGCAGCACTTAACAAACTTGGATGCGAACAACGGTGCATTTGTTTGAGGGCACTGCAAACAAGTGTTGCCGCTTGAGAAATGGAATGTTTAGCCATATCTGGGCTCATGAGGACTAAGGCTTTATTTGAAGCGTATACCATGATCTTTAAGGTTGAAAGTTGTCTACTAGAAGACACCAGAAAAGGTGTGATTTTTGTAACATGAAAAAGCTAGAATTATTTGGTCAGTTCTGGTATGCTTATTAAAAGTCTGAAAGCAGAATTTTTCATCACTTCCAGACGTTTTTACGTAATGAGTGATATTTCATATTTTTGCCAGAAATTTTGAGACAGGTGGAATACACCTAATTTGCTCTCTTTCCTAAACTTATAATGTTGCTATGAACAGGAGGCAAGCAAAGGGCTCATAGAAGGGATAGTTTGACTTTTAATAGATGTTGTCATAGAGACAGTATTTAAAGAAACCTCGAAAAGGTGGAGATTACCTCATGAAATTCCGGTGAAAGGAGGTCAAAGAATCGTAGTGAGAAACAACTTTTCTCGCAAAACTAAAAAAAAAATCACTTCAAACAGAGGAATAGTTACATGACCCTGATTCACAGCTTTTATAGTTCTAACTTTCATCAAATTCATATGATGTCATGGAAATTCTTTGCAATTCTTAAATTCATGTTGATACTAAGCAAAAGTACTAAAGGTACGGCCACTATAAGATGTACTTTAGAAGACTAAAAATTTTGGCCTGTTAAATATTAATTTATTAAAGATTATAACCAGCCTTTTGGCTTTCTTCTATTCTCTTTTCATTCTTAACAAAGCTCGTGTTGCCATGTGGTTCTCTAAGACTATGGTCCTTTCAACTGCCAATAAAAAATTTGTGCCCAAAATAAATCTCATGTTATTGACTGTTATCATATTATCTACAGAATTTGTTTGATTTGTTTTACTGCAACGATCACTGATTTATTTTGTAATAAAAATAGTAACAGTAAAGAGGAGCCGTGGCTTAATGGTTAGTGCAACTGCAAAGTAACCAAGAGTTCCGGGTTCGATTCCCCGAGCTGTCGAGGAGAACTTAGAACTTTACAAAGATAAAAAAAGCCATTGGTTGGCATCAGGAAGGGCATCCGGCCAAGAAATTTCTCATAGTAACAATAAAAAGGTAGTAATAATAATAATAGTTAGAGAACCTTACAACTGATGAAAAATAACAGACTTTTTTTTTTCTTGCACATTGTTGCTTTCTGACGGGTGATATAGGAAAGCAATAAAGATAACCACTGCTTAAAATGTGATTAAATAATCACCTATGTATAAATTATTTACAATATTATTAAGGTAGAATAAATCTCAAATACGTTGTGAAGTAAAAGAGGGAATCATCCGTACAGGAGATACACATCAGGGAGACGAGATTATGATAAATGAATATCCTTTGTACACAAAGGGAATGTGTAAGCTATTTAAGCACCTAATCCATATTATGAACAAATCAGAAAGACTATTTTTTTCCCTATGATCTTGATAATGGTAATAGCAATATCAAAAGTTTTATATCAATAAACGGTGCAAATGATAGACTTCAAATTATTTATGGAATTTTTAATACTTTACTTAGAATTTTTTGTGGAAGAGAATTAAATATAATTTCTTTTCTTTTCTTTTAGATCTTAATCCTCGCTTGGTTGTGTTGGCTGCTCGAGTCTTGCATTCCTTCACAGTACGATCTGCTTTGGTTCCATCTAACAACTGTTCAACCCATCTTTTTCTTTATTGGTTTTTTTGTCCTTGGCATTGTCTCAAAAATCACGATTTTTCATTACACTTTCATGTTTTATTCCCATTAGATGCTCAAATCATCTTAGAAGTGACTTTTTGACTCGATTGCTGCGTAATTGGCTTTAAATCTTGAAGAAGGAGGAAGGGGGTGGGGGGGGGATTAGATGATTTTTTAATTTTCTTATTTTGCTTGTCCCCTTTCAAAAGAAGGATACCTTGGATTATTGATTTCAATTCTATTTCCAATTATTTTGATGTCATTCGTTTATCTCCAGTACTTCTGACAGAGTTCAAAGTCAGGTAAATAGCACATAGATTATTTAAAGAATAGTACAAGGTAGGCATCTCATGGATTGGTATCCGGACAGTTTTGGAATTGGGGGCTTCGAAAGGATCAGGAAAATTTCTTTTAAAAAATTATAAAATCAAATAAGTAATTGTCAAGATTAGTTAACTACACATTAAGAAGAAGTGGGCTTAGACAGAGTTTTATAAAATAAATAGCTTCAATATTGGATTTGGAGTATTCTCAGACAAGCAGTACTTGGTATATATATATATATATATATATATATATATATATATATATATATATATATATATATATGACATTTTGAAGTTTAAACTGTTCGACCACCCACAGATCTTTTCTACTGTAACTTGATAAATTTTTTATTTATTTACTTATTTACTCATTATGACAGAGTTGTTTTAACCTTTGGCCCTTGCAACTTTCATTTAATTCATTTTTCTTTCAGCTATTACTCTATGACCCTTGTTGATTGAGTTATATTCAGTTTTCTTGATCATATTTTTTTTGAATGCTAAAAGTTTATTTATTATAACGGTCTAAATCGAGCCAACTCAGATGGTAGGCTTAAAAGTAGAAAAATGTTACACCAGAATACTTCAGATATGTTTAATATCAGACCATTAAGAATGATGTCCTCTACTGAATTAAATATGAAGTCGGTAATGCATAACAGACTTTACATTTTGTTCACAGTAATTAAAGTTGTTTGAGATTAGTACATAGTCATCATTGTCAGTGTTAAATGTTCAACTTAGATCATGGTTCAGGCTTTGTTCTCAGTTGTATACTGGATGTGGCTTGTCTTATTCCACTGGTGCACACATTATCCATGTTACTTAGTAAGTAAGTAACTTAGCGGTAAGTAAGCTTATAGTTTACTTGACTTAGATACACCTGAACAAGGTTTGGCAGTGATGGGAGGTTCTATATATAAAATGAAGCTTCTACAATGGCCTTTGCTCTAAGTGATTTGATTTAAAGGAATTTAAGTTTTAGAAGGAGTTTCGTGAAGTAATACTACCGTATGTATTGGTTAATGTAACTGATCTAAGAGGTAACATTGCAAAACTTTGCATGAATTAACATCTTTCAGTGAATCTTACTACAAGAATACTACTCAAGGATACTACATGCGTTCTGTTGAAAAAAATGACCCCCCTAAAAAAACCACAACCTAATTCTATTTTTATCTTCTTTGGTACATGTATGTACTGTACCATTTTAATTTGTAACCACTTACTTACAAGAATTAACTTTTCTTCTGTCATAACTTTCTAATTTTACTATACTTCACCGTTATCCCAAAAAACCATTTTATTACATTTGAATAAATAACGATGAAATTAAGCAACAAGAATACAATAACCTTACCAGACAAGATTAAGAGCTAATTAGCACTTTTTCTGTAAATTATTAAGGATTATGGTAATATTAGTGTTTCCTTTCAATGCAGTATCCTACTAGGCCAAGCAGCTTACGAGCATGTATGATATATTGTACGACTAACAATTAAAACCTAAATTCAAGCTTACTACAAGAAAATAAACCACGTATGTAATTTAGCTGCACAATGACAGAATAGTCTAAATTAAACTTGGCTTAATTTTTTCCGCACCTTACAATAAGGGGGCTCAATGGACACTATAATAAAATAGAAAAACGATAGGTTAAAAATGATCATATTAAATATTTCTTTTAAAAATACTGCATTGGGAAATAGGATTTTACTTTTAAATTTTTTCCTATATCTTTTACATACAGGGATTGGATTAAGTGGTGTATTTTTTCTAAAACCTAAAACGATGCAGGCATAATTAATGAATGCCTTAATTTGAAGTTCTTGATTACGTACGCAGTTTATTTTAGTATAATAAGGCAACGGGTTTTATTCACAAAGTCTAAAAGTTTTTCGTATAACCAAGGAATATTTGGAGATTTTGGAAAAGCATGCTTTAAAATGTCCAAGAAATCGAAACTAAATATAAAACCAATCCTAATGCAGTAATGAAGATAATATATAAAATGTTGGTAAGTCTAATGCATTCGGTCACTTATTCTTTATTTTTGAAAAATCAATCACTTATTATAGCAAAATTATTTGTCTTGATAAACAATTGATTAAAATCTTTAACCAGGATTAGCATAGCCATAGTCTTAACTGCATTAAACTTGTACTATTGCATTAGTTAGTATAGTCGTATTAGCAAATGCTCCTTTTTCGTCCTATTAAACACAAGTTTTTTCTTTACGTTGTTCGGCTGCAATTAATCGCTAGTTGGTGTGGAGTTAGCTTCCCAGGAATCAAAAACCGAAGTTATCAGATTAAGCAAAACAAGTTATATCTAAGCCAACTCTATTTGGAATGTTTATAACTAGAATCTAATACTTCTTTCATTGTCAAACATCAAAATAATTTCAAAAAAGGCCTCTTAATTTGGTTTTCAATTTACAAGACATATTAAATAATTTAAAAAGTGTAAAATTCAATCCAAAGAGTGCTTTTATCAATGATAGTGCTGGCAGGAAATGAGTCTTCTCTCCAGGAAAGAGAAAAAAACAATATCGCAATATCGTGCCTAATATCGTGCATATCGACACTTATTTTACCAAAAAATATTACCTTTTTTTATTAAAAGAATGCATTCAAATTTAATATTATTATGACTAAATTTTCATGCCAAAAAAAGAAATGGCCTTATTGTAAGTATGTCTGGAGAATATGTATTGAAGGAAAAATATTTCTTGTTGACAACAATTTTCACAGACACCTTGACTGCAGTCCTACGCTACTATGCACATGACTTCTTTAGGTCGTATCCTGAAACATGAAGACCAAAGTCAAATATATAGTGTTCGTACTATTTTATTTTCAAATTGCTAAAGTTGCGATGACCTTTATTATTAAATAGGTCAACTTAATATTTATTTGGTGTAGCTGTAGCTATTCTTGACATTGCTAAGCTTGATTTTCGATAGTGATGCCTATCATGCCTGAGTTTATTATTACAGTGGCTGTTTGCACCAGTATTACACGTGCTATTAGGTCGTATTGACTACAGAAATGGAACAGTTACGATGTTGTATACTTTGTGGGAATGTCGAAGAAAATTTTATAATGGCTTAGTGACCTACATAAAATATCCGACGGTTGCACATAAAAAAACAACAAGAGAGATTGCCCACAAACAAAACCACCGGCCAAGCTTAGCTCTGACCCTTTTTTTGTTCCTCTTTGATAATAAATGCTGATGGTATTGATAATGGTATACAGTATTGCTGAAAAAAAGAATGGTTGTAGGTGCTAATGGTGACGAAGCCACCATCAGTAGACATAAGGATAGTACTAATTTTGTTAACCATGATCAAGACATTGCCGCTAACTGTAGTGGTGTAAAAGATAATGGTTACAGTACAGTACATACAAATACAATACAATACAGTACAATGTAGTACAAACGTGGGTAGTAGTGGTATAAAGGCTTATGGTTACAATGACAATGGTGTTGTCAATATAATGGCACTGATTGCGAACAAGACATTGTTGGTAGTGTTGTTTACTGGAACAATATCATGGTGGGTGTCAGGTTTATTGTCGGAATAACATTTCTTTTAGTAGTGTTGTCATTAATGCAAGTGATAAATGCTAAGGTTTTCGTGTTGGTAGCTTCACATACGGTTATTGTCCCATTTACCTCTATGATGTAGGTTCATTGTGGATATCAATAATGTTAAAGTGGTACTGGTCGTGACTATGGTAACAAGTAATAAGTAATAACTAAGAGAGATGCCTATTCTGGTAATAAGACAGAGTTCAGATAAAAAACATTTTGAAATATATGACATATCAAGTTCAGCTAAATACCGGACAAATGCTGCTTAGCAAAAAGGATGCAAAATTTCAAAATAGCTGCATCGATGCAGTATTTAAATGAGTAGTAAAAAGAGATTTAACTTGGAAATCATTTGTTCCATTTGCTTCAAAAATTGTGTCGGCATTAATCATTATAGTTGGATGCCTGCGAAATTGCTTTCTACCACAATGAACGTTATTTTAATTGCAGTATTATAGTCCTAATCTGGTTTAAAGATTAGAATTTTTGATAAACGTATTTTTTCTAGTGGATAATTACACCATTTTACAGCGTGAAACGTGTTTCCTGCAGATTGCCACAAAAAGGGGAGCTAGAAATTAATTACAAATAGATTCTGGATTCCACAATTGCTTGTAATTTTGAAAACCTGGATTTTGTAATAAATTTTACATCAATCTGACGTATGCGTACAAAAACACATGTACCACCTTTACATTTATTGTTTAAATGGGTGTTTCGTCGGTATTGTTTACTAAAGCCTCAGTAAATGTTAATGAGGTTGCTCTACTGACAATAAGTTGAAAGGGTTGATCGTTCTTTTTTGCTTCTGATGTCATTTGCAAGTTTATATCGTCAAGTCTAGATAAATCAGGTTTATCGCTTATGTGAAATAACTTTTTGAGCCCATCTCTGAATTCCTGTCTTAACAAACTATAAATCAGTGGATTCATACAGCTGTTGCAAATAAAAGAGTAATAAATGATATAACGAAGTTCTATGGGAATTAATTTATGCATTAGTGCAGGGTCTTCGTGTGAAACTACTAACTCACATATATTTGAGTAAATCATAGGAAGCCAACATACAAAGTGAGTAAGGACCACAACAAAAAATACTCGTGCAGCTTTTAATTCTGCCTTAAAGCTGTGCAGGGAATGCCTGATTACAGGCTTTCTTCCACGTCGTATTGCCCTGTCGCTGTTTTCACCCTTCCGTGATGCATTTCTTTGCATTGACTTTTGTTCAGACTTAACATGGCGTCTGGAAGCAATGAATAAAACTACATAAGAAGCCAAAATCATTAATGTGCAAAGAAATATGAATGAAACATCAGCAAATATAAAATATTTGATAAAAACCTGTGTTGTCTCCATGGATATGTTCGGGTTGTAAATAACAAAGAATGGAATAAAAGTATTGATCAGAGGTAATGTCCAGATTAAAACTAATACTGTTATTACCCGATTTTTTGTCATTATTAATTTGTAGTGAAGTGGCTTTGAGACATTTTGAAATCGATCAAACGCCATACCACAATGGTTAAGGATCGAAAGAAACCAAATAAAGCAAACGATAAATTGAATGTTTGTCACTTGTCCCTTAACAGCATCATGAATGTAGACTGGTATGTAGACTACTGCTACTAAAATATCGTTAACTGCCAAAGACACGATAAAAATATTTGTTGTACGTCGAAGACGACGATCGGCTTTAAACACCAAACAGACAAGTGAGTTTCCAACAAGGATCATTACTCCGATTAAAACGGTTGAAATTAAAAAGTCAAGACCAGGGGGAGATGGTTGAGCATTGAGTAGTTCTTTACCAGCGTCAGATCCATTGCAAAGACGTGAACAGTTTTCAGTAATGGTACTATTCTGCTTTGACACATTTGCTGTTAAAATCTTTGTTGTACTCCAGTTCGTCTCCATTGTTGCATGTTATTGATTTTTTGTTTTCCCCAGTTCTTTGTATTAAACAGTTATTAGAATATCTGGCAACATCAATTTTAAACCTGGACAACAGTCATCAAAATCAGAAAATTCATTCATGTATAAGTACTAACATTAAAATGCATCCATTTAGTGCAAAAAACCAGATTGAGATGAGAGCTTCAACTGAAGTACCTTGATATATTCTAAAGCAATGCTTTCAAGATGTCATTTTTCTAATTCTTATATTCTCGAAGTCCAAATATAACTATGACAAGGGAGCTTAATTGAGAATTTAGTGATCTGTCATTGTTTTGAACTTGCTTGTTGTTCCTAAGGTACGGTTTAGGCATTAAAGTCTATTAATATGCAGTATTTTAAAAGGGGTTTCATTTTCATATTTAAACTCAAACCTTGCTCGGCCAATCGTTCTTTATAACACTGAATTTCTATTTTGATTTATCACTGAAGGAACTTACGGAACGAGCAAGGCGGCTTTTTTGTGTGAGTTGTATGATAAAGTTTCCTAATATATAAATTACTATATAGAAGATCTTCAGAGTTTTATTTTTCACACAGGCATTTTTTCGTCAAGTCGAAGATGGATTCTATAAGCGAAGGGTGATTTTGATATTTTGGAATGAAAGTTAGTGGGGTTTCCTTTAATTATTTTAATACAGTGTTTAGAAATCGATTAGACCAAGTCTTGTGACCTTTCCACTTAAGAAATAATTTTCTCATCCAAACATGTTTTCTCTTTGGTTTCGTGGACAAACCCCCCAAATTTCTCAGTTCAACATAAGAAGCCAATCATGTGTGCATTTAAATAAGTGTCCATGAACAAAGCGAAATAAAAAGGTTATAATGAAACGGAAAATTCTTAAGCATATTAATGAAGGAAAGAAGGTGCTACGAATAACTTGCGCCATTTCCTATGAAAATCAATGAGACCCGAATCATGAAAGTTTCATAATTTATTAAATAAATTCTACAATTTTCTTAATTTTAAGTTCATCATTGTGTTATACTGCATTTGTGTGTCTGAGTCATTCTCTTTCAATGTGAAAAAAGCCAATTTTACGACGTTTTTATTTCACCCTTTATTAAAAATAATAAGACATTAGAAATATTGAATAATAACAATTAGATAACAGAATTTTAAGTAGACATCAAGTTTTAAAGTGAAGACCCACGAAGCTTTTCAAAGTAAGTCAAGTATGTAAAAAAAATAGTCGAATAGCATGGATTTGTACCATGCGGAACATCATGGATAAACAAACATTAGTTAAGTCAATCATATTTTCGATATTTTCGATATTTCGATATTTTCTAAAATGACCACCACTTTCCAATGAACACTGTTTCTCAGAGGTTAAATAAGTGACACTCTAATATGCTCTGCAGCAAAAGAAGTTAATTCAAGAAAGTGGTGTAGAATATTTCTCATTCAATGAAAGTTAACTGTACAAACTTTTCATTTCAATGCTCTTAACACCACTTTTCTGAGAAAAATATCTATTTTATGCTAAGATTCATTTTCTCAGCTATTTTTCCAGATTTTAAATAAGTATTGCACCTGCGCTTATAAGAGAGAAGATGGCGGTTAGATTTGAAGAGAAAAAGCTGCTGAAAATAAAAAACATCTGCCGAAACCTCTCTAACTGTCCTTTCAAGAGAAAATTGTCCTGTTGTTTCGCTTTGCTCGCCAGCAAGACTCTTACAAAATGCAACCAAAATCAATACGCTATACTGTACCCGGAGATAGTTGCTCATTTCGCATCGTAAATTTCGTTAAAAGGGTTTTTTTAACCTAGTAAATAAGATAGGAAAATGTGTTGCATCTTTGCACACATTTTGTTTGTAATCATAGCCATGTAGCTCTGCCAAATAATAAGTAATTAGCTAAATGAGTTGTTTATGTAGCTGAACTTTGACAATTGAATGTGATAACAATAAAAACTGTTCACTTTCTGATTATTCTGCTCAATCAATTAATACAGTTTTCTTTTTTCACCTATTTCTAAACTGTGACTTTGATTTGATTGCTAAGGCTTCTTTTACTTGGTTTTGAGACTACATTACTAGCATTTTTCTAAAACATTTGAAAAGAGTGATAATTGTTTAATTTGTTCTAGCATCTAGAAAATCGACTGTACAGGATTAAAATATGTGAAAAAGAGGGGTAGACTTTGTTACATTAAGTTGTAAATCAATCTTCATAGCCTGCTTCTGCTATTACTTAAGTACCTGACATACGTCATTAAATAGTGGTGACAGTATGGATACGAAGTGGGGGTTGAATGGACACCTGCATGTGAGCCAGCAAGACAATTACCTCTCTGCTAATATCATGCAAGCACTAAAGTTGCAATATTGTAAGAAGGAGGTCTTTTTCTTTTCTTTTTTTTCTTTCGGCTACTCCCTTGTTCAGGAGTCGCCACAGCAAATCGTTTTTCTCCACAGTGGCAAATCTTGTCTGTTTCCTGGTTCTACTCTTTCACACTGTCTAGTCAACTGTATTTTGGTCTTCCTCTCTTCCTTGTTCCTGGAACATCAATCCCTATCATTCTTCTTCATACATATATAATTTCTCTCCTTTGGACATGACCGTAATTTCTCAGCCAAGCCTCTCCTTATTGTTTCTGCTATTTCTCCTACACCTATTGTTCCTAGTAAGAGGGTTGTCTTTTCTTAGAAAATGGCATTAGCTGAGAGTACGTAATTGAAGTTCTCTTTTGAACATACCAGTTTTTAATGTTGATAGGTATGAAATCAAAGAGAAATAATCTGTTTGAAAAAAAACAACAACAATTTAAAACAAGTAACAGCAGTAATAAGCTGTTTAAGATGTTCAATAATGCAGAATTCCTTTTGAGTTATAGATCTTTTTCAATATTCTTGCAAACAATATTGCTAGGTATATATGTTTTTACATTATATTCCAAAAATAAGTGCAATGCGAGAAGTTGGGTGTTTTGTTTTTAGTCCGCAGGTCCCTGCTGTGAGAATAGGAGCCACGGAAAGAAATTGTATGCGAAACTGCAGGGCAGCCGGAAACTCAGAGAGAAAAATTAAGAACATAATCTTGTATCCGATGCTCAGAATATAAATTGAAATAATATAAAACGTATAAGAACAAATGTAACTGTCAAATAGTTCACAAAAATATTTTTTTTAATCTTGTGAATAAATAAAGCTATGTAAACGGAAAAAATATTTGATGGAAGAGGACAAGCAAATCATTTTGTAAACAAAATCGTGTTTTTATCAAAAAAAATTCTTGCTGTGGAAAAAAAAGCCATTGATAAGTTATGGGTGTGTTATGGGTATGTACTTAAGCTAACTTTAAAAGAATACAATTTGCATTGATTTTGGAAAATAGATAATTGTAATAATATTCATTTATTTTCTTTGAATGATTTAAATTATGTTAAACTATGAAATAAGCTTGAAAAGTGAAAAGCGTAAGTGAAATAGATTGATGAAATGACTGTTTTATCGATTTCGAAAAATTCATCAGTTAGAAATCTAAAATGGTGTTACAAATTTAACACGGTCATTCAGGCATTACTTTATTGGTGGACAAATAATAATATTTTCGAGTATTTGATTGATCGCGAGGCTTCTTTACTTCTTAACTTTGATTTATTTGATTTCAGACTTTGTAGAATAACAAGAAAACAAATATAATTGTTTTGTCGGTACTACTTTTGATATATTCAGTGTCAGAATTTCTGATAAAGCTGCAAAGATTACACAGGTCAACAAAAACCTTTTTGGCGTAGTACAAAACTATAGATTATCCATACTGTAATAGGAAGTCCTCCAGTTTTTAAAAACCATCTTTTTAACAGTACGCTGTTGTAGAATCGTCAAAATACTTAGAATTTTTTATGGTAAAGGAACTATTGATAAATCTCTACCTGCATACAGTCGGTTAAATAAAACAATTTTGGTTACCCTTGACTTATTCAATTCTCAGAAAGTTCTTTGGATTAAGAAATATTTTGGATCAAATGAATTTCTGAGTTCCTAAACAAACCTCTTAGTCCTTTAAAATAAAAGACACCTAAAAAAGCAAACTATTTCCATAAAAAAGCTAAGGGGAAACAAAAAAATCCAAAGAGATATATGTTTTTAGCTACATGCTATCATCATTATCTCTTGGTAACTTTTTGAATTGTTTTCTTTGCCATCAATAACACTGGTCTACAAAAAATATATTTTTCTCTCTGATGACATCCACTCAGGATGATTTTAGACCATTTTTATGAGCCTTTTTATGAATCATTTTTTGTCAAAATCACATTTTTTAAGGCTTGTTGAACAGGATATAATACACAAAGCTGACATTTGTTACTTCAAATGTTTTATATAGATATTTTAAACTTCATAGGAGTTTTTTGGGGTGGTGAAATTCATTAAGTAAAGGGTCATAGGTGCTTAAAAGTCTTTAATTTAAAATTCTGGCAACTGAATCGTGGTAAATAAGCCCGGTTTTTTTAACTTAGGATAGGAACACTTCCATTTTGATACTTTAAAAACTATATGAGACAAATAAGGATGAATATGTGCGTGAAAAATGTTTTTCATAAATACTTCAGTCTTACAACTTCACAATTGGTATAGTGACTATCGTTCCAAGGAATTTACTACGAAAGGACAAAGAATTGATGAACACAATTTGTGAACTTGAACAAAAAAAACTACAATAATTTTACAGCAGTTAGTTTAATGTAGGCTCTACTCCATCAAAGAGATGGAATGCTTTGATTTTTCTTTGATTGGCGTGAATGGTTAAGCTCTGAATTGCTTCGTTTTATGCTCTAGCAATTGTCAGCCATCATCCGAACATCCCATCTGCCCTGGTACCTGGTCTCCATTTCCTTGATCTTGGTGGAAACGCTCACCTTGCTCGTCACTTACATCGCTACAGTTTCAAATGAACTGGTCAAGATGGTTGTGCAAGACGTGCACTATGATGCTCATATTTGCCCCAAGATGCTGATACGCATCCAGCATGCTCTTCACTATTTCTTTGAAGTTGTCTGCCCTCTTGTTGCTAAGAAAGTTTTGTACAACTCCAACAAATCCTTGCCATGCAGCAGCTTCAAGAGAATTCATGGAATTCATGAAGTTTGGGTGTCTTATCAACTTTCGTATGTCTATTCCATCGAAGATTCCCCCCTTGAGCTTCTCAATACTCAGTCCGGGAAATGATTTGCATATGTATTGAAAACATTTCTCATCCTTATCTAAAGCTTTAACAAACTGCTTAATGAGTTCCAGTTTAATATGCAGAGGGGGTAAAATTATCCTATCTCCATCCACAAGGGGTATATTTATGATATTCTTATCACCAACCTTCATTGTTTTTCGAGGAGTCCAATCAGTCTTCACCCAATGGTTTGCTTTATCCCGGCTGTCCCACAAACCTATGAAACATGGATGCTTGCTTGGAATAGCCAGATTGCTGCCCAAGAAGAAAATTGACCATTTTAGATCAACACAAATTTTCCAGTTATGCTCACTGTACTTTATGCAGCCAAGGACCTGTTTAATTGAGTCATACTCCTCCTTTTGCTTTGTTGAATGGCCAATGGGAATTGATGCATACTCATTAGTATTATGTAAAAGCACACATTTCAAGCTTCTCTTAGAGCTGTCAATGAACAGGCGCCATGAGTCAGAATTATAAAAATCGATGCCAAGCTTCAACAACAAAGGTTCCACATTACTGCAAATAACAATTTCCTCAAATCCTTGGAAGTAAGGAAGAAACTCAGCGTGCCTATTCCGGTAGAATGTTACTTTAGTCTGCTTTTGAAGGAAATTTCTTTCCTTCAGGCGCGACGCTAGCAGCTCAGCAGATTCCTTCGAAAGATTCAAATCACGGATTAGATCACTTAGATCATCTTGGTTGTATAGGTTGGGTTCTTCTAAATAACTAGCATAGTCAGCATTAAATTATGGTCAGAATTGCTTTCTGTTAATTCCTCCAGTACAGGATTACATGCTAAAGCTCCAACTGAAACAGGTACATCAAGAAGCTTTTTGAAAACAGGTACTGGGTGCTCATCAGAATGAGGAGCTGGTGCTATGGCTGAAGGGATTGATGGGTAGAATATGTTTTTACAGTTCTTTTTGTTTATCATGCAAAAGTGAAAATCGTCAAAATGATTGTTTGGTTCACGCCATATCATCAGTATTGCAAATTTAAGCGCCGTTTGCTTGCCTATGGTCCAGAGTCTTAGGCCATCTTTGCACGACTTGCAGACAATGTGGGGTGCCCATGGCTTGTCCTGCTCACCAAGTTTGATTTTGAAATATGTGTAATAGGCTCTCCCGTATAAGTCATCAATAGCCATTCTGTTATTTTTGAAGGTGAACTTTCCACAGGTGTAGCAGAAGGAGTCACTGTCATTTTTGCACTTTCTTGACATCTTTATTCAATTGGCATCTTCTTCTATAATAAAAATATAAGGTTAAGTATATAAATCAAATCAAGGTAAGGTGCATGCATCAAACACCCAAAAAGATAACTTTTAAAACGAAAAAACTCAATTGTGATATGCAAACTATCCGGATGAGTCGTGTTAAGTCAAATTAGAAAAAAACGTCAATTTAGTGAAAAATGAGCAAATTCCAATAAATATAGCTATTTTGGTGAAATCTATACAAAAAAACGTGATGCGATGAGAAAAAATGGATGCTATTTTTGAAATCAGCACCTGAAAATTATCCAAGTTAGATATGTCTTGAGCCTATCAGAAATTTTTGTTGACCAGTGTAATCAGTTGAGAAGAAAACTAAATTATCTTGCTAACAACATTTTAGATATTTGTTACTTGATATTGAAATAATTGATCCTACTTTGATTTAAGAATTTTTACTGTTATTTCAGTGTTTATCTAATTTCCATAATTAATATTTTGACCTTACTGAAAAAATGTTTTTGAAAGGTATGTTTCTTGCTCTAGACATGGGTACCCTGGTTTTCAAACTTCCGCTTCACTATCATTACTTTAGGGAGAACTCGTCAACAACCAGTAATGGCAACATCCGAAGATAGCTCCAATTCCTGCACCAATCTTGTCATGTCCACCGTAACCAGCCCCGCTGGATCTTTCACCTTGCCAGAGAAAAGTGTCTTTGGTCTGTCCCTCTTTCTTGTGCCCTGTGCAGCTTCAAACCGTAGGCCTTTCACCAAGTCTTTTCGTCGTGTGAAAAAGCAAGTTTCGTTTTGCTTGCAAATAGGTATGAAGCATAAATTTTTTCATTGACCCGAATATTGGGGGGGGGGGGGGTGTTGTAATTGTAACTGATTTGCAGAGGCCATCTGTAGCTCCATATTTAAAACTATTTAATCTTCTGATGACATTTCGTTAAAAAACATACAGAACTATAGATAGCTATTAAAAATATCATGGCTTTGAGGATACTTTTCTTTATTTCTATAGTAATTGAATTATCTTTCAAGACGATGATTAACAAAACATCTGCTTTTCTTGCAGTAGCAATTTTTTTTCTGGTCTTCTTTGGGTCTTTGTAGGTTTTTGCGAAGAGATCTCACAGACAGCAGAATTCTGTTGGCAATTTTGATTGCTTTACCATTCAGGATGAGATCTCATCTTTTTGGTGGTTGTATTTTTTTCCACCTGCTATTGTCTTCATGACATTTGTTTTTCTTACATTTAGAAAAGTTTCGATGATTTACTGGTAATTCTTACCGCATTTGTCAGCTCTGCTAATCGCTCCCATTGATCCAACAACAAGAACAATATCATCAGTGTACCCTAAATTTGTAGCGTAACTGCTTCCTTCTTTAATTGTTTCTTTAAATTCTTAAAGTAGCCTACATCTTCCATAATTTTGTCTGCGTGTGTATAAAAAGATGCCGATATAATATGCACCCTTGCTTTACTCCTTTTTTTGAGTTCAAAATAATCAGAACTACTGTTCTATGTCTTGATTGTTGCTCTTTTTATGCCATAAAAGTTTTTAATAAATCGGTCACTTGTCAAGACAAAAACCATCTTTGCCACTGTCTGCCCTGAAACGTTTTGGAGAATTTTGTCAAAGGCTTTTTGTAGTCAAAGAAGCAAAAGTTCAAGTTGCTTTTGAATCCCACATTCTTTCCACTGACTAAATTTAGGTAAAAGATTCAATCTCTTGTTCCTTTATTTGGGAGAAAACAATATCGCTTTTTATTGAAACCAGGATTGGTGCTTTCCAATATTCTGGTCACTCCTTATTTCAAATGCAGGTGCACAATTTATGAAAGTAACTGCCCATTATTTTATCATAATTTTTAATTAGTTCAGCAGATATTTCACCAATACTTAAAAACGTTTGGTGTTTTGTGTCTCTCTTTGCCTTTGTAATCTCTGAAGGCAGTTCTGCCCTTGTGTTGAATAAGAGACTTTGCTTGTGTTGGTTACGTTTCTTTGCGTCCTACATTATTAATTTTTGTATAGTCTGTAAAGATTTCTATCTATACTTAATTTCTTTCCCATTATTAAGGATATTCCGACTTCCCTCTTTTATTGGGTCTTTCAAGGGTCGAAACTTGAAATTTCTCCTCTTGATTTAAATTATTAGTGGATTTAGTACTAATACCTTTTCACTCTATCACTTAACAATGCTTATTGATAATTCATTCCTTGTTAGTTTTTGAGCTTTTCCATTCCTTTTTGTTAACTTCTACTTCCTCCACCGACTTATATCTTTTGTCCTTTATTTAGCTCTTAGTTTCCACTTTTTTCAAAGTTTCTGGAGAAATCCATTCATTATGTGGTTTTTTCTTATACTGATACTCTTTCTGCAGCTTCCGGTATAGACTTTTGGCCTAACAGAGTTCATTTGACTTTTTTTCTACAGTAAACTTTGGAATCTGTTTGAAATCTCAAAGTTATAATCGTTTCTAATGCTACTGAAATCTAGTTTAAAGACTGGAAATGATTGATTTTTTTCAATCTAACTTTTTAAACTTTCATGTTATTTGACTTATTTTCTCATGAGACTCAATCATCCTCAGCTTCACATCGAAAAATATAAAGATTGGGTACGAATAAATCCATGTCATACAAAAATATAATATTTCTACTGAGTTTCGTTCACCTTTTGGGATTATTTAATTTCAAGTTACTTTAAAGCACAGTGACTCGTGAAAAGTTAAGTCCGTTGTACCCCGATAAAATAAAATTCAGATGGCATGACACTCAGGCTGTTGAGGGGTGATAGCAAGTTACCACAGACGTTTACGTACTTTCATTTTCATTAAACATATAATAATAAGTTAAGTGTCATTTTATTACTTCTTGTATCCTAGGATTACCTTTAGTAGTCCATAGATTTATCTTCCTGAGAAACAGAACTGGAGGGCTAAAATTACCTTACAATAAGGTATGCCATTTTAGTATCGTCTTTGATAATAACGTGATGTCAGTGTAAAGGATTTTTGTATTTTGTTTTGTCCAACTATACCAAATACACTATATTTCTAGTCATTTAAATGAGAAGGATTAAATATGATATGTGGTTGTCAATTTAACTCTTTAAACACAGAATTTCAATCTTTTCCTTTTTTTTCCAAGGCAATACACCTGGATGACATTCCTTCTGAAAAACTTTGGTGTACTGGCAGTGTTCTCTTTCAACATTGGATTCTCTCTGATACTTTTCAGAAATTTTTTGTTTCTCAGTTGCCGGTACTTAGTGAATTGGTTATGCAATGCACAGATTTTAAGAGATTTATAGAAACACTTGATCATATGCATGGAAAAACTTCCATCACAAGGAATGAAGCTGAAATAACATTAACTCTTTTTTGCATTAATAAAACATGGTAAACATCTTCCAAAATCCAACTTGAGGTCAAGTCTTTAAGAACCAGCTGCAAGTAAAAGCCATTTTTCTTGATTTTTCTTCCAAATTAATTAACATTTGCATAAGCAGGTCTTCATAAACTTTCCTTAATATTCCAATATTACTTTATATTTGTAAAAAATAAATACCATTTCATGTAAATAGTGGCCCTGTGGGATTTCAATAATGTGCAGATTCAAAACAGTTGGACTGGACTTTGGTCAGTTAGAAATTTTCTTACCAGATGCCTTTTTACTTTTACAGAACCTACAGTAAACACAATAAAACGATGGGAAAAGATGTGAAGAAACCAAGAAATACAACATGACACTTCAATACTTATAGAAAATCTAAATGTTTACTTAGAACTTTATAGTTTACAATTGTTTGATTGAAAATGAGTTTGTAGTAGGGATTTTTGAAATTTGAGAGTCCAGTTTTTAGCAGGGGTAAGCAGGAGAATTAAACAAAATCATTTATTTACTTTGAAAAGAAATTTCTGTTAGAGGACATAAAATTGTTTGAACATTTGAAGAGGGAATGGTCATCTAAAAAAAGAAAATCTCGGGTTATTCCAAAAGCAAGAAAGCAAAGCCCGAGTCAAAGAGAATCCTCCAGAAATAACACCAATGTCTTCTGAAACGTTGTAGTGTACACAGGTTTAATTCAATAGGTAGTGGAGGGTCCGGTTCAACAGCAATAGGGTAAAATTTAATTTTTTTAAATAGAATACGCACATGGCTGAAATATCGATAAAATAGAGCTTTTATTTCGAAATTTTTTACATTTTGTGGACCAAAATAAAAACAAATGTGGTATTTTTCTAAAGTTCGAAACTGAATGTGTAAAACAGTCCATTTGCTTTTGGATCATTTTATTGTCATTATCATCTAGATATAAACAAAACAAGGCAAATAAAATGTAATAAAACGGCCAAATTTAAGGAAGGAAAATGACACAGTACATTTTCAGGACCAAACATTTTTTTCTAGCTCGTAAAAGTTTAATGGTAATAATCACTGAATTATGCTGGTCTAAAACTGGTTAAGAGTTACACAATTAAACCATCAGATTTACACCATCTTTCTTCCAAGCTTTGTTCAAAATTCAAGTGTATCAAAATATGTGTGATTGCATTGATTCGTTGCTATTGCTTTTTTTATTGTGGTCTGATGCAACGCGAGGTATTCAATAGCCTCGGCAGTCAATATGTGCTCAAGGAAGTTTTTGAATTACATTTTCTTCTAGTGTTTAAGAGATAAAGACTTACGAGTAAATCTTTAAGAACCTTCTTTGCTTAAAAGATTAAAATATCGGACTAATCTTAGCGCCATATGCGAGTATAGCTGGGTGTCCTCCTTGATTTTTCCAGTGGATGATTTTCACCTTGCTTAAAGCTACGGGCTACGGTAATAGATTTGGAGGAGACTTGTTCTATTTATCATTAGATCAAACAAACAGAGAGCTGAGTTGCTCTCTCTATTTACTACATCATTCCTACAACAATGTTGTAGTTATCTTAAAGAAGTGTGCTTATAAGATGACTGCTCTGCTCTCGAAACTATTTAATCTTTGCTTTGCCTGGTCGCGTTTGTATCTTGCCAGAAAAAATCTAATATTTTTTGTAAGTGTAAGAATGATTCTGAAGCTTCTGATTCAAACAACTATTGTCCATGCAAGCTCCTTTTAAATATTGGCAAAATCTTTGAGCAAACAGCTTATTACAACAGGTTGTTAAAATTTCTTTAGAGTTGGGGTTTTGGGAGGAGTTAACTCTAGTTCTACTTCTGATCCCCTGACTATTATCACAGATCGTTTCAGCCTATCTATTGTAACAGCCATGGGACCAACATTTGAGCGAGAGTTGCGAGAACATCTCTTACCATTTTCAAACTAACAAAGAAAAATTGATCAAAGAATTACTCAGGGGAACAAAGAAAACTTGGTCATCTTAACTATATAAAAATGATATAAGCTGGTAAATGAACACAATAGTTTTGGGGTACCTGTCCTCACAGTTTTCACGAGTATAATCAAACAGGCCATATATGCTATAGACCAACTGGAAATCAAGACCAGGAATTCTTTGACCAGGAAAAATAATTTTAATAATAGTGACGTAGGCAATCTATACATAATTAGAGCTACAGGAGACAAAGTATTATTAGAAATAAGACTGCTGTATAAATGCAAAGTACTGCGATTTTTATAGAATAGCATGTCACAAGAAAAAATATAGAAAAGAGTCATTAGCATGCTTAATGAAACAAAATTAAACACAACTCTAAAGTAAGTACAGAAGCTTGTACTCAACAATAACATAAACGAAGAAAGTAATTGCCACATAAAGTCTACCAGTAGCAAATTCATGAAAGAAAAATCTAACGAACACGACCAGGTATACCAGCAAGAAAATGCACGGATACTTTCAACCCAAAATTGATAACGACGAAAAAAAGGGAACATTTTTCTCGGCTACAGCAAAACAAAAGGCAACTTAATGAATCATAATTTACTAACGAATTTCCTTCTAAATACTAAAGATGATTTATTACGAAACACTTGGCCATTGCTAATTACCAAAAAATCCCTAAGAAATATTAAAGAAACAAAATAAAGTAGATACTAGAGTGAGATCAGCTTTGAATCATCGTTGGGGAAAAGTACCACATTATCTGCTCATTATTCCTTTTCATTCCGCCGTGATTTCGTGGTCACTCAATTACCTATTGTAGGCAACCTTCAGCAAAACCCCCTGAAGAGAAAATACACTAACACAAGAAATTCAGGATAGGTTTTATATATTAATGAAATAAAGAATAGATAGAAACTTTACGAACAATCAAGTCATATAGTAAAGGGAAGCACTCAGAATCCAAATTGTTCAACAATTTAGCTGTCCGAGGAAAGCAACTTCATTTATAGTAAGAATTATTACGCAACAAATTTAGCCAGTCTGAGTGAGGAAAGCTCTTTAGAACATATCCTTTGATAATACCTATATAAAAGTCTAATACAAGCCACATTTTGGTGATGAGATCAAAATTTAAGAGTAGCACCAATATTTGGATTAAATTAAGTTACAAACACGTCTCTGAACTCTATCAAAAACAGTAAGATGAGATAAGAGAACATCTGTCCAGATTTAATATTAGTACTCCATGCAAGGAGACAATGTGGATTTACAGAGATACAAAATGACCTCCGGTGTAAGATAGTTTTTAGCACAGAACAAAGCACCAACCTTTTTAGGAGTAGAGCTACTAAGAGATTGAATATAAGAAGTCCAAAAAAGATCTGAAGAAAATGACAAACCAAATAGCCTCTTTGATGTGGATTCTTTAAGAGGAGAAGCAACCTTTTCAGGGTTAACATCACAATGGCTTCCCATTAATATTAGAGAGAGATTAGGGTTCATCTTTCTATTGAATGACATTGGTCACTTTCTCACTGCACTGAAAAGAATCCATCCACTTCCTTTCCTGTTCTGTGACAGTCTAAAGGTCAGACTCCAAATCTTTCATAAGTGTGACTTATTCCTACTAAGTTGTTTTGTGGCCAATACCAAAGTATAAGATAATGTTATTAGCAAAGATGTTGCTGAATTGAAGCATGTTACCAGGAAGATCTGATGAGCAAAGTAGGAAGAGAGCTTGAAAAAGTACACTTTTTAATGATAAGATGGAGGAAAATAGAATTTTGACATTTTTAAAGAAGAAAAGAAAGTTCTCCCTGATAAGTTATTTTCGTTGTTATACTACCTCCTATCAAATAAAAAAGGTCAAAAGTTTCATATTTACCCAAACGCTTTCTTACATTATTTTTCGCTAACAAAACTCTCTTCTAAAAAAGAATTGATAGTTTGATAAATAAAGCTTTTCAAAATCCAATACAAATTTTGAAAAATATTAAACAACAAACGACAAACGAAAAATAGGTTTAGTTTAAAAAATAAAGGTAGGCTGGAAGCACATTAATGTCTGCATTGCCCTGGATCACTTCTTTCTTTTTGCTATGATGAAATCAACCACCAAATGTTTATTGCCCGTGAATTAAAAGAGAACAAGTTTTATGTCTCTTTTCTTCCTAAACTATGTAGATGACAATCCTTATAATGACACTATAGTTTTCCGAATGGATTATATTGATTGCTTAGTGAGACGCACGGAATAAATTTCTGAAACATCTCTGCTAACCTGACGTTAAAGATACAAAATAATTAAAAATCAGTCGTTGCAACCACGAAAAAGTTAGGTGCATACTGAATTTCATCCGAAAAATATGAACTACTATTAACAACATTCAAAATAACACCAGCTGTAAGTATGAAGTACTTTGAAAAATAATTTTCTTTTGTTACCTGGGCATTCCAGTGATAAGGGAAGAGAAGAATAAACTATTTTAGGATAGAAAGGATTCATAATGAGGTACTGAAGGCTTATTTTAGTATGCCACACCCACTTCTAATTTCAGAGAGACCTGAGAACTCAACAACTAAGATAAAAACTATTGAAGAGATTTGAATGTGAATCAAACTGAAATCGGAAAGAATAAGCTTAGCACATGCCTTATTTGAAAATGCAGCCCATGTTGTAATTGAACATGCAATCTGCGCAAAGTATTTAAAGATTATCTCAAAGATAGAAAATGCAGGTATAGAAAATTCATTCTCAAAGGTGCTGCGTTGGATTAATGTTAAATCAGAAGGTATTATAATAGGCATTGTTTGCCAAGTGTGGAAAAGGAAAATGATGAATAAAAAACAAGAGATTTGAAAGTTATTTCTTAAGATTTGCAAGCTTTGCAACTTGAAATATTTAAGAATATGTTTTATTTTCATTGTAAGCAAGAGATTCTTACTTGACAGTGAAAATAAAAGAAAAATATTTTGTTAACCATCGTATGGTATGTTAAAATATATAAGTAGGAAAGAAGGATCTAAAAAACAAAAAGCACAGTAAATTTGAAACTGCTTCATTACAGATAAAATGTCCAAATGTGGAAATCTTTGGAAGGAAAGGAAACTTAGATTTAAAAACCTCACAGCTATCAAGATATAAAAGGAACAAAAAGATAAATGGAAAACACCAAAGAAGAAAGCAAAGGAATAAATATAATAAAACGGTTAAATGCTACGTTTTACAACAAGATTTAAAACGAATTTTGCATTAGTTTTGGATTCAACCAGGAGATATTACAACACACAAATTGCTAAATAAATAGCAGCTGCTAAAAAAAGAGATATTAGTTGGCTGAAAGTGGAACGTAGCAATGATGTAAACTATTACAAATAAAATGAGTACATGTGAAAAATAAGGAAATAAATTGCAAACATGGTAAGAGTGATGACCATAGCAATGACTTAACAAAACTAATTTTAAGCAAGACAATTGTACAAATTAATTTTTTTTTTCTTATTTTTCTCTTCTGAGGATTAATTTTACAATTACTCTTTTTTCCTACTTGTTTTCATAAAGCAATGTACTTTCTCTTGATCACAAAAGTAAACTTTTCTGTAAATTAAAAGAAGAGGAGATGAGAACTTTTTTCAAAATTATAATTAAACACGAATTTCCGAAATTGAAAATTGATAAGGTAGCTATAATTTTTATTTTATATATATATAAGAAAGTACGTTAGTGCATTGTTAGAATTTTTTTCTTTTGTTCTCGTACGGAAATAATCACGAATATTAAAACCTTGAAAGAAAACTATTCACTTTTAGGGACAGATTTATACATGAAATTTTTCTTATTTGCTTGCATTTCAGTCTGCAAAATGCACCTTTAATAAATATAAACTCGTAAGTACTATCTAGGATAAAAATTTGAAAATTCTCAGGTAAAAAGGAAGAAATTCTTCTAACAAAGGACAATGCTTTGGTGGGACAGTGTTGAAAATACATACAAGTCAATAAACTCATAAAAGTTTCCATGTGCTTAACCCTCAAAATAAACATCAAGAAAAAGAAATCTTTCAGTCAAGCAATCACATACGGCAACACAGACATTACTCCGGAAACAATTAAAATATGGTTAAAGTGATTAAAACAGTATAAAACGTTCAGGTATCTTCGTATTACAAAAAATTACTTGGATTGGAAAAGCTCCTGATATTAGAAAGTTCAGGCGTGAGTCTGAACATATCACCATATTCTTCTTACAGCAAAGTAAAGGCCTGACAAATGTTTTCTCAGGCCTGTAATGCGAAACTACAAGAAAGCCATTATACCCCTCACACATAAAATAGTTTTTCATTTTAAGGATGCAACATTTGAAGTATATCATAGACATCTGATAGAAGGGCAAGGCCCAAACATTTCAGTCTCTGAGAAGAATAGGTCCCATATCCATAAAGAACTTCCATATAAAATCAAGGTCAATTAGTTGGAATGGAAACGCAACGGGTACCATTCAGCCATCTAGAAAAGCATTTTATTCTTTGCAGCAATAAAAAAGTCATATATTCATAAGGATTTAAAAACGATATCAAGAGGAACTTGAAGGGAAGGAGCAAAAATCTTTAAAACTGATAGTAGGTAGCCTAAGGAGAGTGTTGTGAGAAGCAAGATAATACTGTCAATAATCGCCACTCAGTGTCAATAAATCATTTTTTCAACAGATACATGTATTTTAACTAATGTACGTTAATGTGTTTTAAAATATAGCCTTTTGTTATTGTCAATTGTGCGCGTTACAAATTAGCATTTCATCTCTCAATAATAGTCAGTTAATTTGCCAACAAGCGAAGCGGAAGGATCATCAATGCCAAGTAGCAAGTCAAGAGGTCAATATATGACATTATGTTCTATCAAATTCGAGAAATCTATTTCGGAAAACATTCCCCTCATCAGTCCATCTTGTTTTTATAATTTTATTGCCTATGAATAACAACAACAAAGTTCAAATCAACAACAACAAAGAATATGCAATTACAAATGCAACATGAAATAATTTCGCTCCTGAGGGACTCAGTTACAACTTAACAATATTGAAATTTGGGAACAACAGTCTTAGAATTAAGCTCCACGACATTTGCATAGAATCCAATTCCTTGTTTCCTCAGACTGATTGTTTTGATGAAAACTCTGTACATGCGTTCCAGAAACGAGTTCAATGCAATGAGTTGAGTAAAGCCCACAAAGACCTGCAAAGGCCAAGAAAGAAACTCGATGTGAGACGACACTCAATCAAGGGTAATACACCTGACACACTTTTACCATCAGTAGCTTTCCACAGTCGAAATAACTGCAGAAATGAAAGATCGAAGCAACTCTCAATACACAACAAGAAACTACAAGCACTCTCAGAAGAACAGGAAAAATTACCCTTCAACTTTAACATTACTGTAGTCACGTACAACTAGACCTTTATTTCTCCCAAGTATGTTAAGGAAACTTTGTCCCTTGGACCCAAAAGTGCAGTATTGGAAAGTTTTGAGCCGAAGGATGTTTTTGCTGAATCTGATGGTCAATGGAGTTATTGTAAAGAGAATGGGGTTCATAGATAGGTAATAACAGACATCAACATTAAAACGTTAAGTTATGTGAAGAAGTGTAGTAAACAGAAGCCATCCAGAAATTTTCTGGTGGCAAAGCGATATCTAAAGGAGAACGACCTTCTTGCTGTACCATTCGATAAAGACATAGGTATGTGTGATGAAACGTGAGACGTATGGGTATTCGTTGATGATGTGAAAATCCTGACACAATCTTCGAGGAGTAACCGATTCCTTGAAAAACTGGAGGCACTTTGGCAAGATGAGCTGCACCCTAGCCTCAACACAAAGGAGGAGTGGAGGAGTAGGGGACTCACAGTTAAATTGTAACCCTCAGTCCCTCAGTCGCGAAATTCTCCCACATTGCATTTGCAGTTGCACATTATTTTGTTATTGATTTGGCGTTTGTTGTCGTTATTCAAAGACAATAAACATGAAAACAAGATGGACTTATGTTGAGAATGTTCCTCGAAATATATTTCTCAAATTTGATAGAATATAATGTCGTATATTGAACTCTTGATTCAATAATAATAATAATGTCAACAATTTACCTTAGTCGTTATGATCTAGATACTTGCAGTTCAAATCACCTAGTATCAAAATTCTATGTTCTCGCAAGTTATCGTTGATAATATGTTGACGAATTTTTCTTGAACTGACTTGCAGAGATAGTTACCTTTATTAGGAGGTCAATATGCAACTCCAATGGTCAGTATTTTGGCTCTTCCCATTAACAATTTGAGCCAAACACTGTTTTTTGTTAAATGTGAAGAGAAAAATATCCTTTGTGAAGATAAAGAGATCAAAGAAAAACAGGAAAAAATTTTTGCATGCTAAGAGCAACGTAGTAAAAATGAGAGGAACTACCCGTGAACCAACCAATAGAGAGGCCAACGCAGGGAGTGAGGGTTAGAGAGGTTAACATCCACAGAGAGAAGATGAATGCTAATAAATCAACTGGACCAGACGAATTTCCAATCGACCTAGTAACCTATCTGAAACAGGTTGGAGCCGCGTCTTTGACAGCAGTGATGCCAGGCACCATGAGAAATGGCACACTACAGGACCGGCGAGGAGGCACAACAAATACAATCTACAAGCAAAAAGGAGATCCTAGGGGTTGAAGAAGCTACCGAGGGATAAAATTACCATTGAATGAAGCTCGTGCCAAGAGTGATCGAGGCGAGACTGAGAGAGAAAGTTTCAACCAAGAGGAACAAGTATGGATTTCAGAAGCAAAAATCAACAACAGAACCGACATTTTTCCTGAAATTATTTATTTAGAGAGTACAACAAACCTCTACATGGTGTTTGTTGACTTAGAAAGCGCCTATGACATAATCCCAGGGGAACAAATATGGTACTAGTTGAGGTGAAAGAGAGTCCCAGAAGCATACATAAAAGACATGAATGAGTACACCACCACCAGAGTCAAAACTATATCAGGGAGGACAGATGACATCAGCATTGAAGTTGGACTACACCAAGGATCTGCTCTTAGTCTACTTCTTTTCATTAAAATTATGGACGTGATAAAAAAGGCATCAATGTAGACATACCATGGGAAATGCTGTTTGCCCGTCACCTCGTGCTATGTGATGAAAACAGAGAACGTCTAGTGAAAAGGCTTGAGATATAGACGGACAGGATGGAGCGTTGAACTTAAGCTTACCGGTCTCAAACAGTAAACTTACTATCGATGGGGGAACTAGGAGGCATCAAAATGAGAAAATAAAATCGTGATAGTAGCTGATAGTCCTGCGTCAAGGAGAACTCGCTCTGAGGATAAATCTTTTGTTCCTAAAAATATTAAACTTGTTACAAATGGCAGTTAAATCTAATTTAGTTTCAAAGAACAGGTTACATATTTAGTCCACCAGATATTGACTTGTTTATTGATGATCTCAGCAAATAAAATGAAGAGCATCCAGAACAAGAAAGCAAGGTTTTTTATGCTTTCGCTTTCAACTAGTTATTATTTGTAATATTTTATCTTTGATGATCTTTGATCGACTGAAAAATCAACAGTAAAAAATTAAGAAGACAAATGGTAAGAAATATTATTTTATTATTATTAATATTACTATTGTATTATTTTTTTAATATTATTACTTTCATCAATAGTACAAACTTGTGGTCCGATAAATTATCCCATCACCAAAGAACAAAAAGGTAGGGTTCTTGTACGTAGAAACCCATAAAAGCCCTCACTTAAGACGAAACGGGCAAAAACATGCAAGAAAACAACAAAATGTCTTGTCGTCCATCTTTAAACTGCAATACTAAGTAAAACACGTTTCTTTAGTAAATTAAAGGAAATGGTTGATACTTCGTCTACTAGTGTTTTTCTCATGAGCATCATGAATAAATCTTTTTTTTATTTGAAAGGGTTTCCCTTGGTCTCCTAATTATTAACAAGTGCATTCTCATATCATTATCACCAGTGCCAGAGGTACTTAACCAAGTGGGTTCAAAAATATATTTCCATTCATTGCTTTNTAAGAAATGGAATCGAATTTCAAAGAACAACTTTGACGTTTTTTAAACTGGGACACATTTTTTTAATCAAAAGAGCAGAACACAATCGTACAATCTCTCTCCGAAAACTATCAATTGTCTGAAATAAGGCAGCAAAATCTTTACCCATTTCTTTTTTATGATAACTTGTTAGAATCGTACTTCAACTAGGTAAGTTACAGTGTAGAGATGGATTTGCTTATTGAATTTTTCTTTCGAAAAAGACCGTATTTGTTACGTTTAGTTGGGTCTTAAACAAATGTCACCCTTTTAAAATGTCGTCCATCTTTAAACTGCAATACTAAGTAAAACACGTTTCTTTAGTAAATTAAAGGAAATGGTTGATACTTCGTCTACTAGTGTTTTTCTCATCAGCATCATGAATAAATCTTTTTTTTATTTGAAAGGGTTTCCCTTGGTCTCCTAATTATTAACAAGTGCATTCTCATATCATTATCACCAATGCCAGAGGTACTTAACCAAGTGGGTTCAAAAATATATTTCCATTCATTGCTTTTCAGACAGTCTCCAATTATTGCAGCTGTAGCCATCTCAGTATGCAAGTCACCAATCATGAAAATCACTTGTTGTCTCCTTAAAGGTTGGGTTACTACCATTGAATTTGTTTGGCCAATACATACACAGGTTAACGAGAGGTCTCTATCATGATTTACTTTAGGTTAATACTTTTTAACTGCCTTTGCAAAGATTTTCATTGAATAACATACAACAGCATTTGAACTGGTGTTATCTCCGAGTAAAAGCAGCATTGTATTCGTGCATAGCAGATAAGAAGGCAAATCCTGTACAACTGAACAGTATGACGCTTATGAAAAGTGGAAAATTGTTTATTCTTTTGCTGTTAGTGTTTGGTCTACCTTCTCCAATCTATTTCTTTTATCTTCATTACCCATGGTACCCATTACCCATGGAAGTTACTTTAGAAATCGTCCAACACATGCTAGCATGTAAACCGGACGTTAAACCGAATATGATGATGATGATGATGATGACCCATATATTGGCCCTGTNTGTACAACTGAACAGTATGACGCTTATGAAAAGTGGAAAATTGTTTATTCTTTTGCTGTTAGTGTTTGGTCTACCTTCTCCAATCTATTTCTTTTATCTTCATTACCCATGGTACCCATTACCCATGGAAGTTACTTTAGAAATCGTCCAACACATGCTAGCATGTAAACCGGACGTTAAACCGAATATGATGATGATGATGATGATGACCCATATATTGGCCCTGTGCCTAGTTGCAGCTGTCATTGGCAATGATGGGTGTATGTTGTACTCCTTGAATGATTCCACCTCCATAGAATAGGCAGTTAAACAAGTTTCTTTGTTTTGCTTATTCTAAATTGCGTCAATAACTCATCTTTTAACAGCATTTGTATCGTCAAATAGGAACAGAAATTGCTGTGCCATAGAAATGCCTTTGTTGTGTCACTGATTTTTCATTTTGACCTAAGCCATCAACTTCAGAGAAGGTGATACATCTTACAGAAGGGCTAGTAGCACAAAAGAATTCACTTGTATCAGAATACAGTTCAACACCGTTATAAAGTGGGTTGTGGTTCTCCCTGTTCTCCTTGATGGTTTTGATGTATGGCAGCACTACTGCATCTGCACTTTAAATATTTAAAGCAAAGTAACTAAACAATCGCGACTAATGCTTCATTCACATCATCGTTTTTATTGCTGTTGTCTATCTCTATGTTTCAATCCGTTAGTGTCATCTGAATAAATGGTAATAATGACTTTGGAATTGAAATGACTATACTTATTTTAGCCATAAAAATTAGGAAAGTCTTCAAGTATAGCGTCCTTTCATATGTATAAATGCTTACGCGAGACACATACCATCTTGCTTGCTGTTCCATCAGATTTTTAAAAGATCTCTGTCAATATCTTTTCTGAAGACAAGAATAACTTTACTGTCTGTTTTCTTCTCTTTCAGTTTTGGATAAATTTAGTAACAAGAAATTCGTATGCCTTGTACTCCGAATTAGATTTATTGGCTCTTGACTGTAATGGCCCATAAATTTATAACACAATTTCACAATTTCACAAAGTCACTCATTTTGGTTTAACTTTGCCATGATTTTTCATTGCCCGTTTTAAACGTTGCATTTTTGTTTGGTTGGAAGGTCGCTACAGAATAACAATTTTCTTCGCTGCCTTCAAGATCACAAATGAATCAATCATTTTGAACGTTGAGCTCTTGTACAACAACCAGATGTTGACTGACTTCTATGAAACACTGCCCTGCATAAAATAAGAGGTCTTCAAGTTGCAATGTCACTAATTAGACATATATATTCAGAATATGTACCTTTATGTTTCGAACTCGTAAGAAAAACTGGGACTTTTTACTGCCACTGGATTGACAAATCAAACATCGATCTCAGTCATTTCTCCGAATAACAATATTTCGTGTTCCACTGACATGTTCGTTGGTGTCAACTAACATGAGTTTTCTTTTTGACTTTGTAGTTATGAAAAGCTGGATATCCATATTTTGATCCTTTGAAAGCAGTTGTCAGACACTTCCAAGTCAATACTTATTTTTTCAGTTCTTAAGCATCTCTTTAACATTTTTCTCTCAACTGCATCTGATCCTTTCTCCAGACCTCCCAGGTAGGTACATTTAAAGCCCAAATTACAGTATTCACTACGGAAAACAATAAATTTAATTTTCAAAATTAAAATGCAATAGTCCCAATGATACGAGCAAAATATTTACCTTGCGACTAAACTATAAGACAAGAACGTATTCATTTTTCAACCTCTACAGGTTTACCAATTCTCTTAGCAAAATATCTAACCGTAAGGAACTTCTTTGGTAACATGTTTTGAGAACAGAGCACGATTATAATCCTGTAACAGTCACAAGTCGTACACTAGTTAGTGAAGTTTTTCTTTCTCAGTACATTAAAGTATATACTTTTATCACGTTTCAAGGCTGTATAGGTAAGGCTAAGGAAGGGAATTTGGGGGGAGTGTCATGATAAAGAACCACATAACGCTCAAAGCCACTAACTGTTTTGAGCTGTGGAAAATACGGGGAAAAGGGATATTCCAAGAGATAAGAGTTGAAACGTTGAAAAAACAACATTTAAGCCCCATAATGAAAAAAATTACTTAGACCTCAGAGAGTTCTAAAATCCAACCATCCGAGAAAAAACCCTACATTAATGAAAAAGTAGTTATTTAAATGAGGTACAAGACGTTGGTCGGCAAGAAGACTTAGAGAAACAAGTCACAAGAGACGCAGCAAAATGAACTTGCTCCAACATGGAAAGGTCATCAGAAACATTTCCATGAGAATACCTGTAGAAGAGAAAAACACAAGTCACCTTTCATCGATGAGACATAGATGGAGAGAAGCAGCAAGATTTGGACCTATTAACTTAAAGCACTTTTTTAAGCGATATTAATCATCATCATTATTATCATCATCATCATCATTATCATCATGTATCAAAAACAATAAGATGAGAGGAGGAAACACCAGTGTAGACTTACTTAGACTTAGATCGTCCAACATCCGGGTATGCATCGAGCAGCAATCAATTTCCACCGAACTCTGTCAACAGCCTGTCTTTCAACTCCAGTCTAGGTCTTCCCTGCTCTCTTGTGGTCGTCTTAAAAAGTTCTTCTCCATGTGACCTTTGGCCTGCCTCTCTTTCTCTTTCCACCTTCAGATGTTCAGAACATTTTTTTTGGCTTGTCTAGATTGAGGAAGTCATAGAATGTGCCCTGCTAGTTGCATTCTTCTAGTTGTTATTATGGTGTGAAGTGGTGTTGTCTTACATCGTCTGAGTACTGCATCGTTTGTCATTCTGTCTCTCCGTGTGATTTTAAGTCCTCCGCATGCAACTGTGATGGAAAACATCTAACTTTTTGCTAGTTTTCTTGGACATATGCCAGGTTTCACTTCCGTAAAGAACAGTTGGTAAGACAAGCGAGTTTTATAATTTGATTTTCAAGAGAGTACTAATGCTTGAGGATTTCCATATTGATGCTAATTTTTGGGATGTTCCTGCACCTTTATCAATTCTGCTGTTAGTATCGGCTTCTGAACTTCCATCATGGCTAATCACGCTTCCAAATTACTTGATCGCTTTTATATCATCGATCGGTTTCTTATTGAATGTTATCGTTGGTTGTTCTGGTCCAAGAACTTGTATAACTTTTGTTATTTCACAGCTTATCTTTCGTCCTACTTTCGCTGCTTCCTTCTCAATTTTGAATGTTACATCTTATATTCCTACTCGTGATGAGGTGATTGCAGCACTATCATCTGAAAAATCTAAGTGGGTCAGTTGCGGGTTGTTCCATTTAATGCTATCCATAAATTCCAGAGTTGACTTAAGCATGAAGAAGTCGATAATGAGAGCGAAAAACAATGGAGATAGGATACATTTTTGCCTGATAATGGTTAATGTTGCAAACAAATCTGTAAACTCTTTCTCAGTACGGACACAGTATGAAGAAATTTCCTATAGATTTTTGAAAACGGGTATCAGACAGTCAGGAATACCATATAGTGGAAGGATTTTACCAAGCGAGTGTCAATTAACGCTATTAAATGCCTTTTTGAAGTCGATATAGTTAATAGTTACTGGTTTTGGGAATTCAACACATTGCTCAACAATATTTCTCAATGCAAATATTTGTTCTGTGCATGAACTGTGCGGACGAAAGCCTGCTTGCTATTTTCTGACACGATCATCAATACTCTCTTGGAGTCTCTCAAGTGGGGTGGAACAGAAAACTTTCCCTGGTATTGACAATAAAGTAATGCCTCTCCAGTTGTTGCAGTCTGTCGAGTCCCCTTTCCTGGAGATTTTAACTACGACACCATCTTGCCAATCCCAAGAGACTCGTAAACCAGTCAAGCAGTCATTTAGTAGGCTGAGGAGCTTGTTCACAACAATTTTACCTCTGCATTTCAGGAATTCGGCTGCTATTTCGTCTTTCGCTCGTGCCTTTTCATTTTTATTTTTGTTTATGGCTTTTGTCACTACGTCGCAAGCGATGTTTCCAGTTTCTATTTGAAGAGAATCGAGAGCAGTTTCTTGGTCAAAATCGTGCAACTCTGTTGGGATTCGTTGGTTCAGTATCTCTTCAAAGTGTTCTTTCCATCGTTTGTTTTGACTCTCCTCTATTGTTCGGATGACTCCTTGTTTGTCTTTGATCGGCATTGACTTGGTTGATGATGATTCTGTTAAGTCACAAAAAATGCGGTAAAGACTTTTTGTGTCATTTCTTTGTGCTGCATTCTGAGCTTCTCATTCTTTCGACTCAATTCCTTTGGGTCTGTCAGCTTTGCAGCTTCTTTAACAATGCCATGATTGGGAATATTGCTGATTGTGTCTTGCAATTGTTCGTAGAATGTATCTTTCGACGTTTCGTCAGCTTCATCAGTTAGGGCATAAACCTGAACAATTGTTGTTTTCGCATGTCTTGTATGAAAAAATGTGGTGATGATGCGATCATTATTTGGATTCCATCCGATGAGAACTTTTGGTGCTTCTTTATCTGTAATAATTCTAATCCTACTCCTCATGCATGATCAGATTCGTGTCCTGAGTATATCATGGTCTTTTCTGAGTCGATGATCTTGCCATTACCGGATCATCTCATCTTGCTAATACCGAGTATGTTAGGGTTATAATTGGTAAATTCTTTAAGAGTTTGCGTCAGCTTTCCACATTGAAAAAGTGCTCTCACATTCCAAGTAGCAATCTTGTCGTTTTGGTTGCACTGAAAATCGGGCTTTACATTAGGTTCCGAGATTCTTCTCGGATTTGCCCAGCCTTCGTCATAACTTGCTCTGAGTTATCATCATCGTGCCAAGTGTTTCTGTTTCTTTCGATCACTGTTTCTGTCGCAAGCAGAGTTTTCCCCACATGTTTCCATGTGGTTCCGGGGATGGGTTGCGAGCTCATCACCTACCCTCCCCATTTTTTCATGTGGGCTTGGCACCAGCAATGACAGAGCAGATGTGACAACAATTCTCAATGCAAGGACGGATGGTAAATTTACAGAGATACAAGTTGTCCTCTACCATAAGATACCCTCCAGTGCAAAGGAAAGAAAACGACTTGTTAGAAGCAAACCAATATATTAAATATAAACAACCCCCAAANTCGGATTTGCCCAGCCTTCGTCATAACTTGCTCTGAGTTATCATCATCGTGCTAAGTGTTTCTGTTTCTTTCGATCACTGTTTCTGTCGCAAGCAGAGTTTTCCCCACATGTTTCCATGTGGTTCCGGGGATGGGTTGCGAGCTCATCACCTACCCTCCCGATTTTTTCATGTGGGCTTGGCACCAGCAATGACAGAGCAGATGTGACAACAATTCTCAATGCAAGGACGGATGGTAAATTTACAGAGATACAAGTTGTCCTCTACCATAAGATACCCTCCAGTGCAAAGGAAAGAAAACGTCTAAATATAAACAACCCCAAAAAAATGAAAAAAAAAAGACAAACCAACTAGCCTCGTTCTTGTGGATTCCTCAAGAATGGAGCGACCTCATCAGGGGTAGCACTAAAAGAAATGGCTTTACGTGAATACTAAAAGGAAATAAAGAACTTAGCTTTCTGTTGAGCCAAAGTAGTTGTGGTTTTGACACTGAATCAAACCAGCCACTTCTTCCCTATTCTCTGATAGCCTGAAAGTCAAACTCCACATCAGCACCTTTAACTTGTTCCTGCCAAGTTGCTTTGCGGTCAGTGCCAAAATACAGGGTAGTGTCATTAGAAAAGATGTTGGTGAATTGAAACAATTGATACAACGAAAGAAGAAATTTGGACCAAAAATAGAACCTTGATTAACTCCAGGATTGATTAATTACATTCCTCGATTCCACGATCTAAAAATAGCACAATAATTTTTTTTATCATGAGTAGAGGAAGCACTTTCTGTTTCTTTCAGTACCAAAAGGTGTACTTTAAACAAATGTGAAGGTTGTATACCCAATGGTAAGCAAGTTCTCATAATAGCCTGTTTATAGCACAAGAAAGCATTTTTCGGAAAAGGTCTATATTCTTTACTCTTAAGCGAATCAAATTGTATATTTTGACCAAGTTTCACGCGTTTACCACAATTTAAACTATTGTTAGTCAACCTGTTCCTTTTCAAGCCCTGCAAATTGATATTCCTTTTGTGTCTGCACGCAGTGTCTTGACAGTGTGTCTTGACACACTGCGAGCCACACAAATTTTTGTTTCCAGTCTTCATCAAACAAACACAGATTGAAATACTGTGTTGGTCATGGATTTTGAGTGGGTCTTCAGGAATCAAATGATTCAGCAAAGCAGCCTCATTTCCAAACATAACAAATGACGTAATTAGCCCAGATTCTCAACATCTTCGTGTTGGATTTTTTGTTAGTCAGAAAAATAGGTTTCGTTATAAGAGGAGGTTTCCGGACTAACAAACGTTTTAATATTTTATTTTTATTGTAAGATTACAACTGAAAGGAAACATGAATCGCATTTTTGGAAAAGGCAAGCCAAAGCAACCACCACCATCTTTAACAGACTGCATCTCAAATGTAAGTGTACACAAGGAAGGCGCCCTTATTGTTAGGCATGCCAAATCTTGTTGAACAGTTTTAAGATCTTGAATTGTAAATTATGCCTCATTTTATGCCTGATATAATGTTTCAACTGTGATACCAAAACAGTGGAGATTTAGTAACAGTGTTAACATGCCATTCCCCTACTCAAGATTAAAGACGTTTACTCAAAAGGCGTATCCTTGACCCTGTATGAAATTATAAATAAGAAGAGAATGTGAGGACATGAGCCGTTTTGCGATATGATTTTTTTTATTCAAACATACCCATTTGTATTAGAAGTTCAGCTTTGGGTAAAGGTAGATATCTTTTAGATTAGTTATCATTTCAAAAATCAATGGAATGCAGCAAACCAATGTAGTTTGGATATATTTTTGTAATGCAGTGGTTAACACTGTAGCGTATTTGTTTTTTTGTGTTTCATATCTTGCCCATGATGCATTATGATGACATCAACCATCTAAACTCGATAGCACAGGAGTTGTTATAGTGTAGGTATCAGCAGATTCAGTTTTTTATAAAGCCAAGGTTTCATAAGGCTAATGTATATTATGTGTAAAAGTAACCCACTAGATGCAACATTAAAATACTTGATTTATAAACTGGATGAAAAAATATATGTAAAACTTGACGTAATCAGTAATAAAACTTTGCCAACACAATTTCAGATGTTTTATAAATTGGGATATATTTTGACATTATTTTTGTTATAATTTATACTAGAATTTGTTGAGTATTTTCCTTAAGAAACATTATAATCATTTGAACTAGAAGGATTTAAACATAAGTAAGCACTTTAACTCAAGTCACCTATGTTAGGGACAACTAAAGTCATTAACAGAAACCTCTGTAAAAATCAATACCACGAACTAATGTAGTGTTTGATAAAACTCTTTTTGTTCATACATGACAAAAATAAAAAACAGCAGACATAAAGTGGTAAGTTAAAGTTCAAACTTTTTGTCTTACCCCAGAGGTTACAGAGTCAATTCTAACATATTTTGGTCAATATCCAGTTCAACATATTCTACTTTACATTAAATAATCCAAAGTGTAGACTGACAGAGGCACAAAAATGATACAAACTACACAGTAGTAAAATTTAAGGGTATATATAAGAATATATATATATATATATATATGTGTGTGTGTGTGTGTGTGTGTGTTTTCTTCACAATTAATCCAAATGAAGTTCTTACAGACTTTTTAACTGCAAGCATATATACCACCTTATATGCCATAGGCTAGATATACCAAAATGTATTAAACCAACATTTTTCTCTTTTGCTTAATTTTGATCTGTTGTTAGCAAAAATATGTCCATGAAAGAGAACAGGTGGAAGAATGAAGAACTTTTCATTACAAGCAGAAACCTTCATTTCAGAAGCTCTTTATTTAAGAACAGATGCAATCAAAATCATGATGTTCTAGAAAAACAGGTCAACATAGCTGGTTAGTTTTAACAAAAAGTGGGAGACCCTTGCATGCTGGAATTCTCATATTAACAGAGATTAACTTTGGGTTGATACCTGTACTTTTGTATTTTAGAGTCAAAAATAATGGTAAGATCTTAAATTGAAAAGAAATAAAAATACTAAGTTATGTCATCATGGGGGAAAATATACAAGCAAAGATATAATGAAAACTGCAGAAGTGATATGCATAAGAAAAAAATCAGGGGAAGCAAGATTAAATTGGTTTGGACATGTAGCAGGAAAAGAAAAATTGTGCATGGATGAAGATCTGTGGGTAGCCAGACTGGAATGGCATGTTTTGGTATAGAAAGGCTGGAAATAAACAAGATACAAAAGTGTGATGCAGTATATGGGGCTTGTTGATGTGGAAAGATTTTTGATGCTGACCTTTAATAACAGAGGAAACTATGAGAGAAAGAAAAAGAAGAGTTAAGGAATATTGTATTATGGATTATGAAAGAGAAAGTTAAGGTTTACAGATACTATGTGATCCTAAAAAAAGACAACAATGTCTGAAACAGATTCTAGGAGATAATATCCCTGATAAACCTGATACTGTTGTGTATGCTGAACATTTTCCACCTGAAGAGATCCACTCAACATTTTAAAAAATGTACCATAACATTTGGGAACAAAGTCTAAACATTAAAAATAACTTCAAGGACCTTGGAGGATAATTATCTCAATTTGTTTGGAAAATTTGATTGACATTTGTCAATGAAAGAGCTTAACAATGCTATAGCAGAGCAGAAACTCAGCATAGAAGTGATTTTTTACACATTGGGGATTGTGTACTCATAGAGTCAAATGAGTATGTATCCACAGACAATGCTATTAACAAATTTTTTTTGAAATATTAACTTATTTAACAGGAGGAACATCATACTGGATTTAGGTTATGTTTTTATTGTTGGAATGATTATTTATTAGGATAACTTGTTACATTTAGCTAGATTGAAATTTTTGTTTATTGCTAATATCTTAGGTGATTGACTAGCCTTATCAGTTTATCTTGAACTTACAACCACAAAGATTCAAGCTTTGTTTATAAAAAGATACTTGTTTTACTTGTGAGGGCTGTTAAGCATTCTTGAAGTATGTTTGAATAGAGGGATGCAAAATCTAGTAATACATTGAAGTGGGAATGCCAAACAGATATAATCACTCCAGCTTTTGAATACTTTTCCTGCACAAGAAGTTTATGTAAAAGTTTGCAAAATGACTACCAACTTCCTAGTATCTCCATTTTGACCAGTAAAATGTCAAAAGTTTTGAAACTTAATCCTAATACTTTCCTGAGCATTATTTTCAGTAAATTGATTGACAGAGGATATAATGGTACATTGCTTGTTTGTGATATTTATGTCAAAGTAGTCCTTTTTTTCCTTGGAGGGCAATTATTTGTTAACACAGTGAATGATGTTTTAAATCCACCAGCTGAAGAACATATGAGAATTTTTCCCCCAATGATTTTTGCAAACCTTATAAAAGTATTAGAAATAAGTGGACCACAGAAAAGAATGATAAACATGAGTTTGGGTATAGAGTAGCAAAGCATACAGGTTAGTCAGGTAAATGGGAACATTTTAAACTAGCAAAGGTTAAAAGATCAGACTTTAGTTAAAATGTGTAGATTAAAACATATAGCTTGATACCCATTGAAAGGGAGAAAGTTAATACTTTACTTCACTGAAATGGCTCCCTAGTAAATACTCATTCAAGACATTTTTGTGAGGAAACAATCAGTCCAATAAAATATGACTGCAGAATGCAAGAATGTTAAAATTATTATGTAAGGAGTACTCATGAAAGGCAACTTTAGAAAAATGCAGTTTTTACAAGAGATGATTTGCATTTGATTGATCTCAGAAAATTTGTAAAGAAGTAATCTCCCTTAAATATTGTCAATGGGAAAAGATTTGAATGTTTATCAAAGGATTCTAGTATAACTCTTTATCATACTTGCCATAAAATAGTAGAGTTGGATGAGTATTTGTTATAAAGCAAAATTCTGATTTCTACATGGTAATTTTTGATATCATCATCTGGTCAAGCAAACTCAGACATAATGCCATCAATCATAGTCTTCCATCAGATTCAGCAGGTCATCAGCCAGGCACCTGCTACCTCTACAAAGCTGGTATATGAATGTGTTAGCAGGAACACCAACTTGATTTCTGCCATGCTGAGTGACCCAAAGTAAAAGCTTGCTCCCAATTTCTTGTTTTGCTTTGCAGCAAACCACATTGTATGCTCATGAAAGATTTCTGATTTGTGGAATAGGACCCATAGATTTGTTGTTTGGTTGGATGTTATCTCCATTATGTGTTTGGTCTTACCCTCAATATCAAAGCATCAGTATCATCTAGCTTTGCATCAAGGGTCTTGGTCAAAGTCCATGTGGTGGCACCATACTTCAAGACAGACTCAGCTTTAACCCAGGAAAATTTTCCTTTCAAATTCCCTAGTAGATCCAATTTCCAGATTGTTTGCATCTTACTGAGGGCTGCCCATACTTGTACTATGCAAATTTTCATTCTGCAGATAACATTTTGATTGAGCCTTATTGGTTGAAACAAATATTCTCAGTTTAAAAGGCATTGATAAATAGCCTAACAACCTTACCAGCTCATCCAAAATACTATAACAATTGAGGCATTGGTGATGGTACCAGTAGTAATATCCAGATCATCTGCATAGTTGATATCAGTCAGTTTGGTAGGGTATCTTCTGGATTTTCTTTCTGATTGGATGAAACCAAGGTTCGTGTGTTGACCCAGTGAAGGCTGCAGTACATTTTCAAGTACAATGATAAACAAGATCAGTGCAAGTGTGCCACCATGCAAAACCCAGGCTCTACAAATATTTCAAATGATCTATTTGAAATGGTATCTAGTAAACTTTGATAAGCTGTAGCAGAACAGGTTTTATTAGTATTCAACAGGTTTTGGAAAATGGTAATGTAAACAGAACCAAGCTAATGTTGCAGAGAGATGTATTATTTCTTCATTTAATATTGATCCTGGACATGCTGTGATAATTGTTTTTGAGACCTTTGATTATTAATGGCCTAGTAGATCTAGAAGCAAAACGTGACCATGATATAATGACATCTTTGTTTTTTTGTAATTGGATATACTACTGGAAAAATTCCTAGCAACAAACTATCACATTTAAGTATTTTGATATTTAGAGGCAGCTTGAATATTCCTTGATACAGCATTCATAAATGGGTAACAGTTTGTTATATTCCTCTTGTTACCTCTATGGATATATGCAGGTATTTAGTTAACAGTCTGTGAATAGTCTATCACCATTCACTTTTTATGACAATCATTTCTTGCAAGACTGTGGCTTGCTAGTGGGAGTTACTAGGTGCAATAATGCCCTCCTGCAAAAGATGCTGTATTTCAAAGTCAATAAGTTTTTTATCTTCTCTACTGTACCATTGTGATTTAGTTGCAATAGGAATGCAATCATGAGTAAGGTTATGAAACAAAGGAGGTGGTTCAACAGATAATGTGGTCAACTCACAGATTGATGTGGTAGGTTTTGATACCCTAAATTGAATCTTAGATTTAATCTTGTGAGAGAAAATTTCCATCCAGCTGTTAGGCCTGTACACAAGTTTTACAGCACAGTTAGTTTAACATTATCATAAATGTTACTATTAAAGACAAGATTAACTAAAATTATTTCAAGTATCTCAACTTTGATTGAAGACTTTGCTATAGTTAATGAAGGTTTGTCTCAGTGTAATGTAAGCAGTAGATTTTCAGCAACATTTCTGTCAATGGAACTCTTTGACCTCATCAAATCATCAAGTCTCTTTGATTGCAGGTTCATCTTCATATCAGTTTACTTTTGAAGATTGTTGTACACAAATTATACCATATACAACAGTTATTACCTCGAAAAGGCTCTTGAAAAGTACATCTTTTCCACTAGAAACTGATAGCAGAAAGTCTCCTTTGCGCACAGTAGAGAATAAACTCAAAAGAAAACAACACAGCGTGCCACCATCATGAAATCAACATGAATTACCTAACTGGAATACATAACCAGATGTTGAACGTCTGGTATCAATATCTCCTGCCCAATCAGCATCTAAATATCCAATTAAACTCAAATTGTTATCATCACAGGTGAACTTTAGACCAAAAGTTTCAGTCCCCTTCAGATAATGAAGAATTCGTTTAACTCCTTTCCAATGAATATTGCTTGGATTCATCATAAATCTTGAAAAAAATTCCTACTGATGCTGCTATGTCTGGCCTAGTTGTTGTAGTAAGATAGGTAAGACATCCTATTGCAGCTTGATACTGCCCTTCATCAAAAGATGCATCCTCATCACCACAAACTGTAAATTTCTGACCAGGCCCAAGAGGTGTGGAGACTGGTTTACAGTTCTCCATTTGAAACTTCTTTAAGATGCTCTTGACATAGTTTGGTTGATTAATAAACAAAACTTTATTTTTCCTGTCACGGTGTATGGACATTCCAAGAATATAATGAACTTCACCTTGGTCTACCATTTCAAATTTGTTCTGCAAGAAATTCTTCTCAGACATCATCATACTAATGTTATTCGAAAAAAGTAAAATGTCATCAACCCACAAAGCTGTAATAACAAATTTGACTAAATTGTTCTCCTTAACTGATTTAATATAAAAGCAAGAATCAGCTCCCCTACATTTGTAACCTGAAGATTGTAAAAAAACTGTTAATAACAGTGTTCCAACAACGAGCAGCTTGTTTCAAACCATAAAGACTTTTTCGAAGTTTACATACATGGTCTGGTTTATCTAAATTGGCATATCCTTCAGGTTGTTTCATGTAGATATCTGCATCAATTTCTCCTTGTAAAAAAGCAGTTTTAACATCCATTTGATGCACTTCCCAGTCACATATATTAGCAACAGCTAACAATGATCTTATTGCTGCATAGCGAGCTACAGGTGAAAATACTTCTTCATAATCAATTCCACGAGTTTGTGAGTATCCCTGAGCTACCAGACGTGCTTTAAACCGGTCAAGTGTACCATCAGCCTTACGCTTTACTTTCATCACCCAATGGCAACCAACAATATTCTTTCCAGCTGGCCTTGGTACTAAATCCGAGGTCTTATTTTTAATTAGAGATTCAAACTCTTGATCAGTAGCTACTTTCCACTCAACACTATGCTTACCATTCCATGCTTCTCTAATGGTCTTAGGTTCATCTACATCAGCAAGCACATCAGCAAAATGACAACCTTCACTATTGTCCTCCTCAATCAGTCTTTGGGGCTTGGTTCTTTTTCTTTTACTTCCCAGATTTTGAACATCTCTCATAAACTGTTGTTCATAAGTCTCTCCCACTTGCTTCTGACTGCACAACTCTTCTACTTCCTCTGCCATCTCTCCCACTGGCACAGTAACATACTCTCTCTTACTCTCATCTGCACTAACCTTATCAACACTGTTGAAACTTACAAATTTGTTAGCAGATGTCCAGATGTCATTACAACCTTTAAAGTTATGGAACTTATCCTCACAAAACACAATGTCTCTACTTCTTTTAAAACTATGTGTCTTGAGGTTGTAAACTTTAAAACCTTTGGTACCCTCTGGATAACCAACAAACACAACTTTTTGAGACTTTGGTCTAAATTTTCCTTGTCTATGGGGCAGATGCATATAGGCAACACACCCAAAAACTCTCAACTCAGAAACATCAGGCCTCTTTGATGACCAACATTCAAGAGGGGTCATATTACTAACTGCTGTGGTTGGACTTCTGTTGCGAAGATATACTGCTGTTGACACAGCCTCAGCCCAAAAATTAATTGGCAAACATGCATGGGACAACATTGACCTAGCAGTTTCTACTACAGTCCTGTTCATGCGCTCAGCAACACCATTCTGTTCTGGATTCCCTGGTACAGAGGTTTGATGAATAATCCCTTTTGCCTTCAAAAAATTACCAAACTCGTTTGAGCAGTACTCTCCTCCATTGTCAGTTCTGAGAACCTTCACTGTTTTGCCTGTGGTATTCTCCACTCTTGAAACAAACTCTCTAAACTTACTTAAAACTTCACTTTTACTCTTCAGAAAATAAACATTGACATGCCTTGAAAAATCATCAATAAAAGTGAGAAAATATCGAGATCCACCAATGGAATTAATATCCATGGGTCCACATAAATCACTATGTACAATTTCCAGTACTTCAGTAGCTCGATTAGCCACACCTTTTGGAAATGAATTTCTGTGCTGCTTTCCCATCACACAGCCTTCACACACAGTATTATCTTCTTTTGGCAAACTGAAGTTCATTCCATTAACTAATTCATTCTGCATCAACTTGGTCAAATTTGAAATACCCAAATGACCATATCTACAGTGCCACAAATTAATATCATCATCCTTCTTAACAACATAGGCACTTTCATTCAAACACATATTTAAGGTATACAACTTACCATGAGCTTCACCTATGCCTAACAATTGACCATTTCTGGTAATCTTACACTCAGATCCCTCAAATGTAACACTGGCTCCCCTTTTTGTCATGGCTCGAACAGAAAGCAAATTCTTGCCTAGGTGTGGTAGAAATAAAACATATTTCAGGGTAATCTTCTGGATTTTTGTTTTCAAATCAGCAACAAGATGATAAACCCCCTTTCCGAATGCAAATATCACCCTATTATCACCTAAATTAACTTTACATGGCCTTTTGAACTCAATGTAATCCCTCAGCATATTCCTGTCTGACGTCATGTACTGTGTGGCACCGGAGTCGATTATCCTTTGGCCGTCATCAGAAATACGTTCATCATTACCATACAGTGCTTCTGCATCATTGTGATCTAATACACTGTTCTCACTTTTGGCACAATTGGCAGACATTCCACGATAATAAACATGCCTATTCCCTCTGCCACCACCTCTAAAGTTTTTATCACGAGCCTTCTCCTTTTCACAATCACAGGCAAAATGACCCTGCTCATTACAGAAATGACAAGTCCCACTGAACTGCTTGTCACTCGATTTACCTCCGCTGCTTTTCTTTGCTGTGCCATGCCTGTACACAGTTGATCTCCTCACAGCTAAAGCATCTTCCGTTATCTTGATGGATGACAAATCGAAGTTATGGTCAGAATCGTTAAGTAGCATCAGCTTCACTTTTTCAAACGATAAATTAGACTCACCAACGGCGTCTAAGGCAGTAATAAGAGGTCTGTACTCCTCAGGTAAACTGCCAAGCAGTGTCATCACAAGCTCTTTGTCATCAATCGTTTCACCCATCTCATGCAGTTGATCGTGTAATGATCATAGGTGATTGATATGCTCCAGTATACTTCCTTCAGTAAATCTACAAGAGTAATATTTTTGCCTCAAGCGAACTTTCTGTAGGATTGACTCCCTAGCAAACTGACCTTTCAGAGCATCCCATGCTTCCTTTGCTGTTGTTGTATCTCGGACATGGATCTGATGTTCAGGTTCAATTGCTAAACAAATGTAAGTCCATACTTTCTTAGCACGTGTTTTGAAACTTTTCGTGACAGATGCTGTGGCAGTAATTTCAGGCAGTTCAGCTGTTCCATCTGCAAATTCGTAAAGATCTAAGCTCTCCAAATACAGTTTCATGTTAAATGACCATGTTCTATAATTGGTTCCATTAAGCTTAGCGAATTTAAAAGCTCCAAAATGATCTTCAGAAGAGAAAGCAAGTTCAAACAACAAGTAACATCTAGGTAGTCCAGAACTTAAACAATTTCAAAACAAATCACAGGTTTTTTTATGTCAAGTGGGTCTTAAAAATTGCCAGTATTCACAGGAGCCAACATCCAACATTTACATGAGCCATAGATCTGTTTGATCCTAGGCATGGTGGCAAGTCTTAATATTGGGTGAACCAATCATGTTTTTGAAAAGAAATAAAAAGAAAAGAATATTTTTAGAAAAACTGTAATTGGTTTTCACTCTTTGCTATAGTGAGTCACCTTATTATTTTCATGTTTGATCTTACAGAAGTCCACCCCCAATCAAGCTCATTTTTTTAGAAATAGTTGGCTCTTTCTTCCTTTCTAACTGTTATTTTCACCAGGAACTCTGTTTATAAACTAAAGTAGACCAGGCTTGTCTTTGATACAGGTTTCATTATTTCTCTAACTAAAAAACACCTTCATTTCTTCACCATTTTAAAGACAATTTCCATCTGTGTTGTTTTCAAATATGGTCAGGGTTTGTATTCAGGAAGATTGGCTTGTTCCTGCAAATGGACCCAGAAATTGATTTATAGCAATAGTGGTCCTTCTGATATATTTGCTATCGCTTTAATCATCTTTGATAGTTTCACCCAGATAGTTTAATTCCTTAACATTTTGTACTATTTGATAATATTTCTGCCCAGACTTCTCCTGAAACATTTTGAAATTTGATTTTTCTGCATTTTTGTTTCCTTTGAAACTTCCCAGTGAGATCACCATTCTTGTTTCACCATTATTTTCAAATAAACAAGAGTTAGCAATCCTTTGTTTTTGTCAGGCTGCAAGTTGTTTATGTTCTTCAACTTCTCTGGTATATGGTTAGGTAAATATTTGTATTTCAAACCAATTTTATGGTATGTGGCATTACTATATTAAACCTCTTCAGATTGTTTACATACCCTCTATATGGATAGCAACTATGTTTGCTGACCACATTTTCTTATTGCTATCTCAATGTGGCATTAAGACTATTTTATCTTTACCACAGAAGCCTTAAAATTTCTTCATAACTTGTAGAAGCTAAAATATGATTTAAACTACAGTAAACTCTTCATTCCCACTACTTTGTTGTAAACAAGGCAAAAGAACCTGACAGGTAGTTTTCATGTTGCTGGTGTAACCAGGGCAAATGAAAAAGTAATTTTAGATAAACTTGCTTGACTTGGATGTGATTGAGTTTGCATTGCCCTTCCATCGCATAAGGCACACTGTTTGCACCTGCAAGTGTGGTCTGTCTTTTGTTAGACATAATCAACCATGCACTGTTGCCCATGTTTTCTTATCCGAGCAATCAGCTGAACATGAGCTTATTTCTTGATACACACAATCTGTTTATAAATACCAGATTAAGTACTGCCAACTTCTAATAGCAGAAATGACTTGGAGATTTAGCTGGTTCTCTTGTTGTATTATTCCTTGTTCAGCATGAAAACAGTTTAGATAAGCATCTTGTCCTTGTTGAGGATGTAGTTTACTTGACTCCAGTAACACTGGTTTTGTAGTAATATTGCAACTTTATGACTATTTTCATGTTCTTTCTCTGAGAGTTCTTTCTTTTCCTACTTTGTTTTTCAACTACAAAGAAGATTAATTTTGAGGGGTTTTTTTCAAGCATTTTGCTGACTGTACCAAGCTTGCCAATTGTCTTCATTTTCTGTACATTTCATGTACAGTTATACTATCATCTTTATCCACTTATTGATGCACTTGATTTGGTCTTGCTCCTATTACTATTTTTCAGTTAAATTTACCTTACAACATTTGAAATTTCATGTTAAGCATTTTGGATACTGGATCTTGTACACATATTGACACATGTAACAAATAAGAGCTTGAATTAGAAACTGTTGCCTTTCCACATTATTTGTACGAAAAGTAAGTAAATTTTCCAAGGTTCTTTCTATATACTGAATAGGAAGCTCTAAGTAGATTGGGCATGTATGACCCTAAAACATTTTTTAAGCTAGAGTTTACTATTACCAGAGTCAAGACAGCTTTGTTGTTTATGCGTTTCCCAACATACAGCACCCACCAGACTTCTACCAATGGTTTTAAGCCAAATAACAGCCTTCTACCCTACTGACCTAGGAAGGAAATTATGTTCACTTTTTATTTGATAGCTTTTAGTCTGGCCCAGGTTCTAATGGTTTAATAAATTAAACATCTGGTTTTGGATTAGGAGTTACCTGCTGCAAGCCAATGGTGAAAAAAGTATGACCAGTATGGTAGCAGGTGAATTTAGTCTGATAGTTGATCTATTAAAAAAGTACAGCAGAGTTTTAGAAAAACAAGGTATACCAGTAAGATTGCCTCTGGTTAAAAGACTTGCTGGATAAACTGCTGTGTTGCTATTAGTTTTAGCAGTTTATCATACCCAGGCACTTAGATCTAGTATGACATTAAGTCATCCTCATTTAAGTGTCAAGTTAAATTCTTTCCACATTGAAATATTTGAAATTTTACAATTTTGAATCCCTTATACAAAGGCAATATATTTTTTTGTTTTTACTGAAACACTGCATGCTTTTTTATATGTAAGTGAATATGTTTACCTATTCAACCCCCACCACCTGGATCAGTAGTAGCTCTTACAGTAGATTAATTTTTCATTTGGTAAAATCCATCAACAACCCCCTTGATAGGAAAAAAGGGAAGTTCTTGTGGTATAAAGAGGTCCAGTCCAATTGGATTGACATCCACACTTATAGCAGCAGGCAAAGAAATATAGAGCTGAGCAGAGGAAATTATGAGGATTTGCCACTTTACATTACTGTTTTTGCCACAATACCATGGTCATACCACAGTTCATTTCTGAGGATTTTTGCCCCATACAGCAAACCCAAACAATTTTAGTCAATAAATATGATTTTTATTTCCAATTGCTAGGTGGACTCTAGAGCAGAATCAATTGACAAAAAAATCAATATGCTGGAGAATGACTTAAGAAAATACAGGGAACAAATGAAAAAAATGAGAGATGGGCCAGCAAAAGTAAGTTTTTTGTTAATTTGTATATATACACTTTTGAAAATGTAATTAGTTAGTTGCTTATTTGGTTGACATAATAAGCCCTACCTCATTTCCAATATCCATAAAAATAGGATTGATAGGATTGTGGCAGTATCATTATATTCACGTTTGGGCAATACAGTATGATGTTTTTAATTTGTAGCAGATTCATTTGAATAACAAACCCAATCCATATCATTTTGATAACAGGTAAAATGTTTAGGAAAGTAAAAGAAAAAAGAAAAGGACTTGCTATGTAATCCTCTCTCAACAGTTGGTTAACTGAACGATTAAAGTACTAGCAATGTTGCTATCTGCAAAACAACTTAACTAGACAGAATAAAAATTTTAAGACCAATGCTAAGAAGGCATTTTATAGAGAAATAGGAACAAAAAAAATGAGGTCAAGGAACGACCTAAAATTGAAGAAGTAAAATAATTTTGTAATGACCTGTAGAGAAAAGAGAAATGTGACAGTAAAGAAGCCACTTGGATAGGTGGAGAGGAAGAAAGGATACGTGAGATACAAAACAAGGCAAGGAAGCTATTATGATTAAAGGGTTATGCACTGTGTTGGGAAAATCTCACAAGTGGAAGCCTCCACCAGATGTTTGTTTGTTATTTCTTTTGTTTTATTTCAGACTACAATCATTGAGACAATTAACTTTTATCTTTCATTTTCTGTTCATATGCATCTTGTTCTTTGTCCAAATGTTATGTTATTTGTTTTTGTATGTGTTAAAGAGACTGAGTTTTATCACAAATTGTATTTAGTGTTGAGCCATTCAGATTTATGTAAACGTTGAGAGAAAACCTGCTTGTCGTCCAAAGAAACGTGATTTTCTAGCATTCTCATAAGTTGTCTTATAATTTTAATTACCCACCCGGAATAGAAGTGAAATCCATGAGCTCCTAACAAATTCTTTAACAAAATCACTACAAACAATGAGAAAACACCTGACAGAGTGATGGAAGGCACAACATACCTTCTTCCTAAGTCAGATGAAACCATGAGCCCCAAGAATTGTCATCCTATTATGTCCTTGTTGCCCCAAATGTGCAATACAACTTTAGCATCATAAACTGGAACATACCTGACATGCAACCTATGGATTCCAACACTAGAAAGCGCTTCATCCTTAAGCAGATATTGATAACATGTATTTGCCTAAATGCAAAGATTTGAGTGTAGCCGCCTCAGAAGATAGGTTTGCAATTACCTCGGTCTTAGAACCAGGTTTGGGTTTTAGAGGGACAATTTGAAATTCACTACCACTTGGTTGTGGTCAGAATCTGCATCGTTGCCTGGGTAGGAACGCAAGTTTTTTTATGGGGTTTTGAAAGCGAGACTTGACTAAAATGTAATCAATCTGGTTTCGCGTTATCTCCCCCGGACTGGTCTGAGTGTATCGCCGGCGAGGGTCCACATTAAATCAAGTATTTGAGATGACCAAAGAAAAGTTGAGAGAGGATGAAAGACAGAAAAACTTAAAGCTGACACACTGAGAAGTTAAAAATTGAATTTACAAGGACAAGAATTAAACTCACAATTGTCACATCTAAACAGGGAGGATGTTTGTGGTTAGACGTAACCTCGAGGAGCAAGAAGTAGAAATTGACGCAGAATTTTAAGAAGTGGGTAGATGACGGTGGTACAAAAAACAGGAGCACTTAATGAAAAGAGCAGAGTACAGATACACATGGTCAAGAAGTAAGCTGAAAGTAGCCACACTTAAAGAGGGAGGATGTGGGTGGTTTAATGTAATCTCATGGAGCAAGAAATTGAAATAAATTTTGAGAAGTGGATGGATGAGGGTGGTTTAGAAAAAATGAGCCAATAATGAAAAGACTAGAGAACAGATACACCTGGTCAAATATGACAACAAAGGGCAAACAGCAGAAATTGTAATCAGCAAAGATGTGGAGAAGTGGGCGGATGAGAGTGGTTAAGAAAAAACAAATAAGCAAGGAATGAAGAGAAAGGGTGCAGATGCACATAAACAAGGAGAAGCCTGAAAATAGTCACATTTAAGAGGGACGACGTGGATGGTTAAATGTGACTCAAAGAGAGCTGAAGAGGGTCAACGAGTGAGCCAGCAGGACTCTACTCTCCTGCTAATGTTGAGCCTACACATGAAAAATGCAAAACACGTATGTTAGAATGCGGGTCGCATATTCCCAGTTAACTATTTACCATGCACATTTATTTCACTCAAAGTAGCCTCTTACTGTCAGGAGTTGATGATATGATACCAGTCTTAGTTATATGATAGGTTTAATAAGGTATTTGACATGATAAATCATGCGTTATTACTGAGGTTTCTTCTATACTGAGACATTAAAAGACATTAAACTGGATTTCATTCATCATTTACCAAAACTTAGTTGTTCCATCATTATCTAGATACTTGATTCCAGGATTCTTTGAAGATGAACTGCGCCCAAACCCACCTTTTTTTGTATTGTTGGATATGTGGTGCATCACAATGAAAATAAGATATTCACACCTAACAGTATTACATATAAAAACGATTAATATATGAACCCAAACAGTTTGACTTGGAAAGGCGATTTGATATTACGTAGGATGTTTCTAGATAATGAAAGGGCAGGTGGGTTCACAGCATGAGCTCTTGCTTACTCTTTTATTAATCATAGTAGTTGTAGAGCCAAAAATCTTTTTTATTCTATTTTCTTTCAAGTTAATAGGTATTAAAAAACTAATGGGCTAAATGTGTGAACATTGTAATCTTTAATTAAAAAATTAATTAGTCATTTGTTGATTTTTTTTTGTTACAGAACATGGTGAAGCAGAAAGCACTGAAAGTTTTAAAACAGAAAAAAATGTAGGTAACACTTAGTTTTTTGTCATATTCTCTATATTGCTTTTGAGGTAAAATCAAAATAAAGGACTTGAATTTTTTTTGTTCCACATAATTTCCACCCCAAGTGGATGAACTTCGACTGGTATTACCAACTGGATATCTGTTTCTCAATTTAGTTTACTTTAGTGGTTTTTTTAGCCCAACAATCACCCCCAAAATACCTGAAATCACTTCCAAACTTTAATCAACTATTGATGCCGAGACAGAGGAGTCACCAACTTAAGGATAGCTGCAAAATCCAGAAGCCGTTCACTCGCCCTTTATTTGTATGTTTCTTGGTAAATCTTAAGAACCGTGCCCTATTCTGATGGCCATTCCCACAAGGATCTTTAAAATAGCTAAGCCAGTGGATGACATGCAAAGATGAACAATCTCCCTTTTCCACAAGAATTGGCGGTGATAAATATTAAAATAGGTGACACCCAAAGTTTTGGCAATTGACGTTCTTTATTGAGAAGTCTTTCACTTAGACAACCGAGATACATTTTTGTAGGTTTTTTGTAAGATATGTGGCTTAAATTTGCTATACTTGGACAACTTCTTTCATGATCAGGCCTGAAGAATTCTCCTATGAAATTCTTTATTTTTTAAACTTTTTTCATATTTTTGTTTTCGTCGTGCGAATAGGATGAATAAAGGTATTAAATACCAAGGATACCTGAAATATTTATTTGAACCATAAACTTTAAAAGTCAGGTACCTGACTAAAAAATATTGCTTCTTTTATTTGCATCTAAAAGGGTAACATTGCTGCTGTAGTTCTTTCTAATGCTGTATTTGTTATTTAGCTTTTGTACGTTGAATGTGCGGTACAATCCTTTTTATTTATTTTAACATAAATATTGTGTTCTTTTTAACAGGTATGAGAGTCAGATGGAGAATCTGAGGCAACAATCTTTCAATATGGAGCAAACAAACTTTGCTACACAGACATTAAAAGATACAAAAACCACGGTAAGAAGCACACATTGAAAATTGAATTTAAGTTATTATGGTAAAATTTGAGTTCTCTGACTTTATAGTATCGCGTGGGCAGTCAAGAGTGGTGCACACGCTTACTATAGTGAATCAGTGAAGCAATAGCTTAGAAATATATTTTTTAAATTTGCTTTACATTTCGCCCGGGTTACCAAGGTTCGCGCTGGACCGTATTTGCTCCGGCAGCCAGTGAAAAGTAGGCTAAGAAGCAGAAGTTTTCTAATACTAGCTGAATGGAACGTGTGAACACTCCTAGGTAGGATTGAGTCAAACAGGCCGGAGCGCCGAACCGCATTGTTTGCCAAGGAAGTGGAGAGATGTAATGCAGACATAGCTGCATTGAGGGAGACTCGCCTTGCTTCCTACGACAGCATGGTTGACCACTGTTACACCTTTTTCTGTAGTGGTCGAGATGATAGTGAAAAAAAGGCAGAACTCCAGAACTCCAGAACTCCATTGCTCCACTTTTGGAGGAAACCCCTCTTCCAGTGAGTGACAGGATTATCACCTTAAACCTCCCCTTGAATAAAAGCAAAATTGCCGTCATCATAAGTGTATATGCACCATTCCTCACAAATCCTGATGATATAAAGAAGAGCTTTACAACGGCGTGAGAGAGATCCTACCAAAAGCACCCAGAAAAAATAAATTGCTTTTAGCTAGTGACTTCAATGCTCGGTAAGGAAGGAAGGAAGTTAGTAAGTTGCCTGGTGTGATTGGCCCTCATGATGTTAGTAAATGCAACTCAAATGGCGAACTTCTATTGGCCCTCTGTGCCGAGCATGACTTTGTGATAACTAACATATCTTTACTCACAAGAACCATATAAAGACCACGTGGATGCACCCATCAAAACATTGGCATCTGATTGATTTTGTTATTAAGAGACAAAAGCATCGGAAAGACATCCTGTTGCCATGTGATGAAACAACAAAGATGTTAAGATACGGCTCCTGTTGCCTGTGTACAGAACTGTGACTGCGTACCTTCAACTGGTCAGGTCTGTACACGTTACAACCCATACATACATGCATACATGCATGCATACATACATGCATGCATACATACATACGTACGTACATACATACGTATACATGAATACAAACAGACAAACGTTCGGTGAACGTGAACAAAAGGTACTGAATATGCAACCGATACTTTCACGATATTTTGAACACCGGACAATAAGTCGAAAATGAAGTTTTTCCAGTTCATACCTACATAGAACGTAGAAGACTCATTAAACGCTATTGAACTGTGTTACTTTGTTTAACAATGAATTTGGATAGGATATTGGTTAAATTGTAACTGAACTATACAATCGTTCAGTTAACGCGAAAATTGAAAGAAGGCCCACCTAATTATCCGTTTTTGTTGAAAGTGAAGCTCAGGGAGTTTGAGTTTACCTTTCGATATAAAATCTGAGCTTCTGTTTAGGTGATTTGTAAACCTTCTTAGGCGACGGGTATATTGCCTGCAATGCAAAAGGGATCTTATAATGTTGCTGTAAGCCAATGCAGGTTTTAGGGTAGGGCGAGATATAAGGGTGCTTCTCCTGCTACTCCTGATTTTGTGTTAATTTTGTTGTTGTTGCGGACGTATAGGCAATGCTTGGTTTGGGTCATTTTACTGATATTACTAGCAATTTTGTTTTAATTCTGCAGTGGCATGTTGGGTCAGTTTTTGATGATTTCTATTAGATTATGTTTCTGTTGTGGTTTTTTTGAGGGGGAGGAAGGGGATGACATTTTTTCGAAACAGCTTCCAACTCTTTGCATACTAAAAGGTTATTTTGAAGCCAGATCGTTCTCTGTGTAAAAAGATTTTTTCAAATGCAAATAAGAACTTGGACTTTGCATTTGGTTCCTTAACTTAACATGGTATATACAGAAATGCAATTTTACTTAAATGCATTCGTCGCTTAAAGTATGTTTTACTTAATAATTTGCTTGATTAATGAGATATTAACTGGTACATAAAAGTAAAATATGTTTTTATTAAGGTTGATGCTATGAAAATTGGGGCAAAAGAAATGAAGAAAGAGTTCAAGAAAATTAATATAGATGAAATTGAGGTAAGATTGTTTTAAGAAGGTTTAGTATTGTGAGATGTGTTGCCAATAAATAACAAGAATAAGTATTAGTATTTAATTATTTGCGGAGTATTCTTTGACTGAAGTGTCAGAAAAATTCTAACTTTGTCGTTTCAGAAAGTTTCACCTTACCGTTTATCACGGGTATATCATTAATGGGATGTGATGTACAAAGGTGTACTTGAAATTTACAATAAATGCTTTAAGGGAATAGGCTGATTACTGCATTTGGTAAAAAAGCATTTTATGTATGGCAGTTCTTATAATGTAAGAAAGCGCCGGCAGCAAGTTTTTGTATGATTAATTATTGGTTGTTATAGTCAACGATAAGGAGAAGTTAATTTATCATGTGAATATTACTTGGAACCGTCATATATATATATATATATATATATATATATATATATATATATATATATATATATATGTATTCTCTAGCATCGTTCAGTTAAAAACATTTATATTTTGAAAAGTCACGATTGTGAAGCTTGAATTTGGGGGAACAAAAATTTCAATTATTTGTTGTTTGATAAAAAATTGCACCTGGGAAGTCTACTAATACAGAACGTTGAAGCAGTTTGCCCTTAATTACAGGCGAAAACATCAGTTAAGTATTGTATATATTGAAGTCTTTCATCACTAGGTAGTAAATAAGAGAAGACTGATAATTGGCCGTTTTTTTATTTTAGGCTATTCAGACCAGAAGCCCTAAAAACACCCATGCAGACTGAGTTAAAACTTTAAAGACTTTAGAATACTTAGAACTATAGTACTAATGACTAGAGGTGGCATAAAAAAGGGTTATATCTTTAACAAGCATGGAAAAGAAGTTATTGAAACTAATTTTTTTTTATTAGAGAAAAAAGGATCAAATTTGGCCAATTTTTTTTTAGTTTTTTTCTGACTCAGTNTATGTATGGCAGTTCTTATAATGTAAGAAAGCGCCGGCAGCAAGTTTTTGTATGATTAATTATTGGTTGTTATAGTCAACGATAAGGAGAAGTTAATTTATCATGTGAATATTACTTGGAACCGTCATATATATATATATATATATATATATATATATATATATATATATATATATATATATGTATTCTCTAGCATCGTTCAGTTAAAAACATTTATATTTTGAAAAGTCACGATTGTGAAGCTTGAATTTGGGGGAACAAAAATTTCAATTATTTGTTGTTTGATAAAAAATTGCACCTGGGAAGTCTACTAATACAGAACGTTGAAGCAGTTTGCCCTTAATTACAGGCGAAAACATCAGTTAAGTATTGTATATATTGAAGTCTTTCATCACTAGGTAGTAAATAAGAGAAGACTGATAATTGGCCGTTTTTTTATTTTAGGCTATTCAGACCAGAAGCCCTAAAAACACCCATGCAGACTGAGTTAAAACTTTAAAGACTTTAGAATACTTAGAACTATAGTACTAATGACTAGAGGTGGCATAAAAAAGGGTTATATCTTTAACAAGCATGGAAAAGAAGTTATTGAAACTAATTTTTTTTTATTAGAGAAAAAAGGATCAAATTTGGCCAATTTTTTTTTAGTTTTTTTCTGACTCAGTTAAATAGAGTTGTTTTGTTTCGTAGGATCTCCAAGACGATATGGAAGACTTACTGGATCAAGCAAATGAAGTCCAAGAGACGCTTGGAAGACAATACGGTATGCCTGAGCTTGATGATGGTGATCTAGAAGCTGGTGAGTCACATTGGAAAAGATAAATTGTAACTGATATATGAACAATGCATTCAGCGTGACATTAACCCTATCTTCAATTGCAATTTTATTTTTATAACGATGTTTTTACTGCATCGGGACATTAGGCTAATTTTTATACGTGCTCTTGTCTCTACTTCACTGTACACTGTGCACTGTACACTGTACACGGTTTTGAACAGAGTCCTGTTGAGCTGCCTACCATTTAAGACTGAACGCGTTATTCCTTCTTAACAGTTGTATTTGATAATGATTTCGCAGGACTCATGATGGAGATATTGAAATTGTATAGAAACAGAGAAGAGTAGATAGGCGGATGATATTTGTAAAGAAGTCGATTACAAAATTGATATCGAACCTTTAATCAGCAAAAGTTTTAAGTAGTTCCCTCTTTCTTTGTATGCTGGTCACTTGCTATATAGACTGGGGAAAATGTTGATTACTCCAAAATTTGTTAAGACTCGTGAAACATAAACTTTAAGAACTAAATTGTTACGTTACCTGGTAAAACTCTAAAAACGAGGATGAGTGTTTTCTGAGACATGACCTTTTTTACTAATATTAGAGTGTTTTGTTAATCATTGTAACAGACTTTTATGACTTTGATTTGAAATTTAATTATAACTTTAAAAGATGCTGGGCTTTTATCTAGAAAGAGCAAGGCAATGAGTTCGATCATGAAATGCAATACAAGAGCCTATAACATTAATGCTACTGGTGTTTTATCGCGAAAGATATTCTGTGCGAAGTCTGGCAGTCATTTGGTGCAGGTCTTTATGTTGTTAGTCGTAGATTGGACAGAGTACTTCTGTACGGATACAATATATTTGGTGGCCTCAGGAAAAACGACCCTTATAACTGCATAGTTGTTTATACTAAATGTCAGCATTTTTCTTTTCTTACTTTTAACAACCCCACTACAACGTCCTTCGTGTAAGTCCTGAGAGCTATCATTCTAAAATATAACAAGGAGAAGAAAGGGTGGAATGGGAAGATTTATCTGAATTATATTATCCTTTGACTAGTGTACTTTATAGCCCACAAAGGGAACAGTGATCAGTAACTTGAAAACAGAAAATCTCTCACAATGAAGAAGATGAAGTAACTTGAGGTAAAAGGCTGTTAGAGGAAGAATATCGGCATTGTGATTCTTATTTAGTACGATCGGTGACCTTGATGATATGGTTAATAGCAGAAAACGAGAGTGATGATACCCATTAATTACAAGCAAGGAACATAAGAGAACATAAGATTTTATTAAATAATCAAAAGTCACACTCTGCAGCAGATTCAAATCGCTCACCAAGCATTCGATCTGGCACCGACGAACAGAAGGTATGCCTAGTCTATCTGTTGACACCGACATATAGAATGAGTTACAGAATGGTTTGTTTTTTTTAATATACGGTAAGGGTATTTCTTGAAGATACTTGGCTGGTAACATTTATTTTACCTGCAAAGGCAAACCAAGAGCAATATTTAGGAGTAAGCAGCACGAAAAGTTGACGTATTTTTTACAGCTTACTTTTTGAAATAAGCTATCTTTTGTATGTATAACCTGTCTTTTTTACGTTTAGAGCTTGATGCCCTTGGGGATGAGCTAGCTTTGGATGACGATTCGGCATATTTGGACGAAGCAATGAATGCACCTGCAGCGCCAGACACGTTACCAGACGATAAGGGTGCTCAAAGGACAAAGGTATGCCAATTTTTTGCTACTTTTCATATTTTACAGGATGGAAATAAGCAGTGACACTTTGATAAAAGTTGTCTGAAAGCTGTTTAAAAGACATACATTTTATAGGTGCTTACCTGGTTAGTTTTTACATAATAAACTTTAGCGAATTTTTATTATTGTTTTTGTTATTTTTATTATCATCATCTCATTATCATCATCTCATTATCATCATCATCATCTTCATCTTCATCTTCATACTTAAAATCAGGGTCTGAATTGGGAAGATAAAACAGGTTTTACAACAAATCAGAGAAAAGCTAGGCAAAATGTTCCTTGAATATTATTGCTAGACAAAAAAAATGGAGCAAGAAAACCAAATATTTAGCATCACATTTTTGTTGGGTTTTTTCTGGGATAAAGTTTCACAGATATTTGAACTAAAATTTTTGAAATAACTTCGCATTTTGCAAATTGCGAGTGGCCTTTTTATTTCCAGACTGCCTGTTTACGCAACTTCGTATACATTTAATTTTACTGGGATTCAGTCAATAAATTTGCTTTGCCCTTTCGTTGTTATTCCTAATGCTCAAACTACTTTTGGCAAGTTAATTATTTTTAGTTGCTTTATCCTGGGTTTTTCCTACTTCTTGGCTCATTATATTGGTAATTTTTGATGTCCTTTTACCGAGATGTTTCAATCAACTGGCACACCATACTTACCAGATATCAGATTTTGTTTCAGTATCAGGTCTCCTCCCATAAAAATACCAGTCTGTATGGATGGTAAAATCGGAGAATGATGACATTGTCCTCTTTTGATACTGGCTGCGTGTGATGTTCATATCAGCTCTCATGGTGTTGGATGCAATAACAACAAGAGTTCCAATGCTGATACTGACCTATTTGGCCTTGTCTATTGTGTACTCTGGTGTAACGAGTTTAGAGCAACGAGAAATAATGTGATCTATGGTCTCGATTTTTTCTTATCAGAGAGCCTACAATTTATATCGGCTTCACTGCGTAGGATGTTGGCCTGGTAGTTTCTTGCGAAAAACATCGATATAATGTCCGCTACGATAAAACCTCGTACCCGGAGTTGCACAGCCACTGATATGTTTTCTTCTGGCATAAATGCGCCTCTCTCATATACGCTACTACTACTACTACTACTACTACTACTACTACTACTACTACTACTACTACTACTACTACTACCACTGCTACTACTAGTACTACTACTACTAGTAGTACTACTACTACTACCATCACTTCTACTACTACTACTACCGTCACTACTACTACTACTACTACTACTACTGTTACTACTACTACTACTACTATTATTATTATTATCATTATTACTATAGTTTGTACTTTTATGTAATTCTACTGATATACCGGACTTAACCCTTGATTCGGGGGTAGTATGAAAATTTAGCTCATGGTGAGTGTTTACAAATTCGTCCATGAAAGCAACGGATTCACCAGTTCGTCTTGAATGAAGACCATTGGAAATAATAACATTTTTACTTGCATTTCTTGCCCAGCGAAAGCAACCCCAAAAACATTAGACTCTCCCCATACGAAAAAACTGCTAATGTCAGTGATATTTGATAATGCTAGTTATCAGATATCACCAGTAGGGAGACAGGATTGAACCAGTAAAGCGAACGAACATTAATGTGCCTCCCGAGTATCAGCATATTCTTGTATGTTTTTGGTTTTGGTTGTATGTTTTATCTGCATATCATTATGTGCGACTTTCACTTTAATAAATTTGTTTAGCATATTGAGAAAATGGATCGGTTGTGTATCTATGTACTAATGTTTGTGTGCNAGTACTACTACTACCATCACTTCTACTACTACTACTACTACCGTCACTACTACTACTACTACTACTACTACTACTACTACTACTACTGTTACTACTACTACTACTACTATTATTATTATTATTATTATTACTATAGTTTGTACTTTTATGTAATTCTACTGATATACCGGACTTAACCCTTGATTCGGGGGTAGTATGAAAATTTAGCTCATGGTGAGTGTTTACAAATTCGTCCATGAAAGCAACGGATTCACCAGTTCGTCTTGAATGAAGACCATTGAAAATAATAACATTTTTACTTGCATTTCTTGCCCAGCGAAAGCAACCCCAAAAACATTAGACTCTCCCCATACGAAAAAACTGCTAATGTCAGTGATATTTGATAATGCTAGTTATCAGATATCACCAGTAGGGAGACAGGATTGAACCAGTAAAGCGAACGAACATTAATGTGCCTCCCGAGTATCAGCATATTCTTGTATGTTTTTGGTTTTGGTTGTATGTTTTATCTGCATATCATTATGTGCGACTTTCACTTTAATAAATTTGTTTAGCATATTGAGAAAATGGTTCGGTTGTGTATCTATGTACTAATGTTTGTGTGCCGGTATAAGTATACTTAAACAATATAAACATATTTATTAGATCCTGTATTTTTGCATACCTGCTTAATCAGCAAAAACTATTTATTCGACAATGAATAGATTGAAATATAGCATTTTGATTTCTGTCCTTAGGATGGTGTTAAAGTTGACGAGTTTGGTCTTCCTGAACATCCAAGCCAAACAACTTAATGTTATCAAAATGGAGTTGTAAATACTTGAAGTAGATAAAGCACTGGTGAATCTACACGAAGATCTAATATGGTTGCCATGGGCATAATCAGTCAAATTATTTACTTTTGTTTTTTAAACCAATGCTTATATACTGTACAACATAATGATGTACGTATATCCACCCCAGATAATCTCAGTTTTTTAAAGATCATTCACAAAATATGTTAAATAGGTTATCTTTAATGAGCTGCTGTCTACAGAATTAGCTGATGAAACTGCAACCATTTAGAAAGATGTATATCGAAGTGTTTTCTGGGTTTTGTAATTAATACACGGTGGTGATAATTCTCTACAATAATTGTTTTGCTTTGGCCATATCTGTCATTGCAACGCGTACAAAAGCCTTTACATCATATCTGCAAAAGGTTTTTCTCCATTTTCTATGGGTACCTTTTGGAAGAGGCATGACTGGTATAAATGTTTTACTGCAACTGGAATGTGAAAAGAGGAATTTAGTTTTCCAGCTACTTAAGAAAGAACAGGAAAGTAGACTTTGCAAAGTTGCTGAACACAGCTTTGAAGTTATGTGCGCAGAGACAAATGAAATGCGCAATGCAGATAAAACCCGAAGTTCTTTCAATTAAAAAAAATAGTACCAAATAGGAGTACAAAAATTGTATTTGTACAAAACCACGAGTTTTTAACTAAACTGTATATACTTAATAATTCCTAGGAATTTCTCCAATGTAAGTAAGTTTAATTGTGAACTGATAATATCAGGATTTCATGAACACACTCTTTGTACACACACACACACACATACATGCATATATAAGTGGGCAATGTGCTTGGGAAATTATTATTTGAAATCTTAGTGCCGAAAGTTCGAGCACATGGCCATGAAACCCATATGCACTGGCTTGAATCCAATTTAGTGCAAACATACTATTCACTTTTCTATAATTCCAAGCTTTCTCCTTCAATATTTTAATATTAGCATATATATATATATATAAATCCAGTATAGTATACAAAATAACTAGATAAACGCTCTGGAAACATTGAGCACTCTTAGTGAACATTGGTATACTTTACTAATATTACTATATATATATATATATATATATATATATATAAAAGAAAATGAGAACCTTATCTTCGATGCCTAACTGGGAGGTGCAAAAACACTGCGTTACTACTCCCCTAAAAAGCAAAATGAGCTGATTCTTGCATTTGATTATTAATATATATTTAAGTGTATTTACATATAAATGGTTTAAAGATTTACTTACAACAGTTATAGATTCCTGATATTATATTAAAGTGTTTTTTTATATATTAATGATTTAAAGATTTGGTTACGTTATGATGGATTCGTCTTATATTTCCATTGTGGCAATAGTATCCTCGGCATGACAAGAATTTGAATGCCTTGTTGCACAAGACGTTTGAGGACCCACTCACGGGGATGGAGGATTCGTTTGTTGCAAAAGCAGGCCTTAGATGGGAAGAGCTCTGAAAGAGCGATGGGTTTACTATAATACAATTATGTAATGAGGATGCTCATCTATTTGTTTCCAGCGTATAGTGTAACTCAGAACATAATTAGCATTTAACAAGATAACAAACATTTAATTGAACAATAGAAGCAGTGGCATGAATATGCTGTTAACAACTTTCAGTCTGTAAAATGGGTATCAATTACACTGGTCAACAAAGTTTTTGTTGCATTTAAACCAAACACTTGATATAATGTAGTCTTTGCGCTGATTTCAGATCTGGAGTTAGTTTTTTCCTCAATGCTCTACTTTTTATTGCTATCAAGGTATTTTCAAAATTCAAAATCTCAAAATTTCATCATCATCACATTGATGTTTTAGTCTATGATGAAAAATATACTATGAAGTAGGTTTCAAAACTCTTTAATATAGCTGGGTAATAAAAAAGAAAACGCAAGATAGTATAAATGTATTCAAAATGACGATTTGAAACACTTCTACAGATAAACAATGGTTTCAATTTATATATAACTAATTACTAGATAAGACATTTGGTACTACTAGGAGGCAAAGCTCACTTGCAGTCTAATCAGGCAGGAATTTCCCTTTGTAGCTCTTGCGTTTGTGCACCAATCTCAGGGCAATCTCGTTAATGCTCCAGCAGTAATCTGCCATCATATGTTTTCCCCATCTCCCATGGTAACGCTCTTCCGTGGCCTTGAGGCCCTGAAGGAACCGCTCACTCTACTCATCACTTACAGCACCTGGATTCTCAGGGAATCTATCAAGATGACTGTACAGATAATGGAGTTTGACACTCCTGTTGCAACAAAGATCATGAATAGCTGATAACATATGCGCTGCAGGGGGTTCATAGCCATTATCTTTTTAATTACCGAGAAAGTTTGCCATCAACGCCACAAATGAAACCAGGCAGTCCTTTTCTTGTCATTCATCCTTCTGACAAATTCTTGATCAAGCACAAGTGCACTTGTCTGTGGTCCATCAAAAACGCCTGCCTTGATCTTTTCAAAGAACAAACCAGGAAGTACAGAAAATATGGGCTGGAACCATTCAACCTCAGGATTTAACGCCTTGATAAACTGTTTCATCAAGCCCAGCTTGCAATGGAGAGGAGGGAATATGATCTTCTCTCGACTGACAATTGGATCATTAGTAATATTTGGCATACCTACCTTCAGAGTCTCACGTATGGACCACTCCTAGTTCCAGTGCCTTTCTCGAGCTCGGCTGTCCCACATGCAAAGATAGCAGGGGTACTTTGTAAATCCTCTTTGTTCACCTGGAAGGAAATTAACCATTTTTAGGTCAATACAAATTGTCCAGTTGTCCCCGTGGTATTTTAGTAGATGAATCACAGTTTCGATGTCATATTCCTCTCGTAAATACGCAGAGTGCCCAATTGGAACAGCTGAATAGACATTGCCATTATGAAATAGAACTCACTTCAAATTGTGATTGGAACTATCTTGAAGTAGTTGCCAGTCATTTGAATGGTATAAATTTGAGGAGCCGTGGCTTAATGGTTAGTGCAACTGCATAGNACAGATAAACAATGGTTTCAATTTATATATAACTAATTACTAGATAAGACATTTGGTACTACTAGGAGGCAAAGCTCACTTGCAGTCTAATCAGGCAGGAATTTCCCTTTGTAGCTCTTGCGTTTGTGCACCAATCTCAGGGCAATCTCGTTAATGCTCCAGCAGTAATCTGCCATCATATGTTTTCCCCATCTCCCATGGTAACGCTCTTCCGTGGCCTTGAGGCCCTGAAGGAACCGCTCACTCTACTCATCACTTACAGCACCTGGATTCTCAGGGAATCTATCAAGATGACTGTACAGATAATGGAGTTTGACACTCCTGTTGCAACAAAGATCATGAATAGCTGATAACATATGCGCTGCAGGGGGTTCATAGCCATTATCTTTTTAATTACCGAGAAAGTTTGCCATCAACGCCACAAATGAAACCAGGCAGTCCTTTTCTTGTCATTCATCCTTCTGACAAATTCTTGATCAAGCACAAGTGCACTTGTCTGTGGTCCATCAAAAACGCCTGCCTTGATCTTTTCAAAGAACAAACCAGGAAGTACAGAAAATATGGGCTGGAACCATTCAACCTCAGGATTTAACGCCTTGATAAACTGTTTCATCAAGCCCAGCTTGCAATGGAGAGGAGGGAATATGATCTTCTCTCGACTGACAATTGGATCATTAGTAATATTTGGCATACCTACCTTCAGAGTCTCACGTATGGACCACTCCTAGTTCCAGTGCCTTTCTCGAGCTCGGCTGTCCCACATGCAAAGATAGCAGGGGTACTTTGTAAATCCTCTTTGTTCACCTGGAAGGAAATTAACCATTTTTAGGTCAATACAAATTGTCCAGTTGTCCCCGTGGTATTTTAGTAGATGAATCACAGTTTCGATGTCATATTCCTCTCGTAAATACGCAGAGTGCCCAATTGGAACAGCTGAATAGACATTGCCATTATGAAATAGAACTCACTTCAAATTGTGATTGGAACTATCTTGAAGTAGTTGCCAGTCATTTGAATGGTATAAATTTGAGGAGCCGTGGCTTAATGGTTAGTGCAACTGCATAGCAACCAGGAGTTCCGGGTTCGATTCCCCGAGTTGTCGAGGAGAATTTGGAACTTGCCAAAGAAAAAAAAGCCATTGGTTGGCGTCAGGAAAAGCATCCGCCCAAGACATTCCTCACTGCCAAATCAAAGTCCCTCTGAAGGGCACCGTCTGAGCCCCAATTGCTGGGAAAAAATGGCGTTAAAACTAAAAAAAAAAAATTTGAATGGTATACTTGAAGAAGATTTAATATATTATGACAATGCACAAACTTATTCTACTTTGTAAAAAATTCTACAAAAGCCTGTTCCCGATTTCGGAAGTATGACACTTTAGTTGCATGGGTCAGCTGATTTTTTTTCTTGCAACCTGGAAGTTAACCCTTCAACTGCATTTTTAGAGACCCAAATCGTGAGACTTCCCAGTCGTTCCCTGGTTGGGAACGACTGGGAAGTCTCATAACAAAGGCCAGCAGATTTTGAAAGCATTTCTTGAGCTTCATCAGCTGCCTCATGCTCTTGGTCACTACCCACATGGAAGAAATCTTTGAACAACTGGCACTGGGAGCTCGCCAGAGTGCAGAGTAGGTAGGATTGTTGATGGGAAAACTAGAATATGAGATTTTTTGTCTGGTTTTCTTGCCAATGCCTTTTGTATTTTATACAAAAATAGCAGTCAGTTGTGTGGTCCGTCGGCACTCGCCAGGTCATAGGAATTCTAAAAGGTAAACCATTTCGTTTCCCTTTTCTCCATTCACGCAGCATTTCCTCACAGTTATGACACAAAATATGTGCGGCCCATTTCTTGACTTAGTCGCCAAGCGCACGTTCAAAGTAACCTTTATAACCACGCCACACAAATAACGTTATATTACGCCTTTGATGAATAAATGTAAAATATCCATAAATATAACAGAAAGCACCCGGCTTGTTCTCACATTGACGTCTCCTTGCAGCCATGATCTGATATGGGAAAAAAAATTTTATTGATAATATAAACGTAATTAATTTGACCATAGAATCAAAACAATTTAATATCTCTGTTGATAACATAAACATTTAAGTAATTAATTTGACCACAAAATCTGTTGATAGCATACAGGTGTGAGCAAGAAACCTGTTAATTTGACCAAAAATGATTATAATGAAAACTTCTAAATTGCATTAAACCTAGCGCATGTAGAGCTGAACCGATTTCAAATTTCAATTTAGCAGGTTAAAAAGTTTTAAAATAAGTAAAAAAATCTTATGCAACCGAAATTTCGAAAAAAATTGTTGACCATTGTTATTGTCAGTCATTTTTTATGATAAAGTTTGTAAAACAATTTGAAATAATATTTTTTTATTATAATTTATGAATTTTAATAATTGTTTATAATACTTGTTTCCTGTGTATTACACATTTCAGAAAATTTATAATTTTTAAGGGCTTATCACAGCAATCATTTAGCAGTTAAATCATCTCATAAAAGTAGATATACTCGTTGTTTTATTACATTACAGGGTCTCTTTTGTATCTGTCTCTTACAAGCATTGCATTTTACACACATTGACTGACAATTTGAAACTATATGCACTTGACAATTGTCTTTTCTGTCAGCTGTAATATTATTACACCATTGTCATTTTGTATTGTTAGTTTGAATATTTATATATATAATGGTTGTTGCAGTCAAAATTTTTTATTTTTTTCACTTATACTGAGACCTTGAATACTGTCACATGTATTTGCATTTGTTAATATCTTAAGTGATTTTTCCAGTTTATCTATTGTTAATGTCATGCTAATATTTTAATTGGTTCAAGGACTGATTATTTTTTTTTTACCAATCAGTTTAATGATTTAGTGATAATTTACGTATAATCTCATGTTTGATGTTTTATCGTGTGTTTTACATATTATTTCTTATCCTTTACAGAACTCATTCTTTTTTATTATGTTTTTAGAGACATAATTGTTTATCTGATTCCACCTGAAGTCGAAGAGACGTACTTTTTGTTGTTTTTACCGATATAAGTTTATTTATTACCATGATACGGTAATTTTTTTAAAAAAAGTCGATTGTTTTTTATTCAGATTGAATATGTCTTCGTTAGGTTTATTAACATTTTGTTACCTGATCCATGTATTAATCACTTGTTTATTTTCAATGTGATTTGATCTGGGAATATTTGATGGAGACAAAATGATTCATAATCATTTTTATCTTTAGCATTGTTAAAGTCGAAGGTAATTGATTTTCTCCGGTCAATATCTCCAGTACAATAAAACCCCATGTCCTTATTATCATCGATGAACATCTCTATTAAAAGTAATTGTGTAGTATTATATCAAAGGATCTCATTAAACATTAGTGTCTTGTATTGACTGATGTCATAATTTTTCATTTTGATACACTGATCCTCATAAATACCGATTGCTAATAATTTATTTAATGTTATTGTATATTATTCATCTTTTCGTAATTGCTAACAGTTTGTTTTTATGGTGAAATAAATAGAACCTCGTCATTATTTCTACAAGCTTTAGTTTTACAAGCACTAGGCAAAAATTCCTTAACAAAAATATACTTTTATTCCATCACTTTTTGAAATTCATTAGAATCATTTTCCTTCTTTAAATCGTGTTAAATTACTCTTTTATTTATTTTGGAAAGGCGTAATTCATTAGAGGTTTTACTACGATTTTTTTGTCTGTCAGATTCTTGTTGAATTCGAGTTTGAAATACCCGATTTCATCTGATAGGGCAAATATTTCGTTTATTAGTTTTATACTTTTTTGAATTGCTACTAATTAGCAACGAATCTGTTTTGATACGTTTGATAGTTTTTTAATGCTATGATTTCATAAATCAGCTCTTTGATAGGTAGAAAATCGTTTATTGATTCCTTTCCTTCAGAAACATTTAACATGAGAATTGTGTCTTTCATGAATGTTTTATAGGTAGTTAATAGCTCGCCTTCTATGTCATCATCTGAAATAATTTCCTCTTCGTTGATTTAAATTTTATTTCCTTTACCTAATACTGTTTGGTAAAAAAAAATGCTTCGTTATAGCTTTTAAACAATCTTGAAATTGGTTTTTTTTGTTTTTCTTTTTACCGATGAGTCCTAGATTTTTGTTTACGATGATTTTTTGAGTGATATATCTAAATTTGAATCAAAACCTTTTTTAACAAGATCTTTACTGTTCGATAGTATGAGGTTTGAAGGGTTTATATAGTACAATACTTGAAATTTTTCACTGATTCTATTTAGTTTGTAACCATAGCGTCTTCAAATTAGACCTGAAAATAGAATAGGGTTTGTATTCTGATCTATTTTAACGATATATTGATTATAGTCTTCAATTTGACTGTGATCGTTCTCTTGCCATATATCGAAATGGTTAAACATAGGGTAGTAGTTCATATTCATAAAATCGATTTTTTGTTTTTCTTTTTACCGATGAGACCTAGATTTTTGTTTACGATGATTTTTTGAATGATATATCTAAATTTAAATCAAAGACTTTTTCAACAAGATCTTTACTGTTCGATAGTATGAGGTTTGAAGGTTTTATATGGTACAATACTTGAAATTCTTCACTGATTCGATTTAGTGTGTGCTTTTCTTGAGTCCACGCCTAGTAATGGGGATATAGGTAACATATCGAAATATCCTGATTTTAAACCATTCGATAAGACACTATTTTTTTATCAAATCGTTATAACATCATATGTGTTCTTTACAAATAAGAAACGTAATAAAAAATATCGTCAATCTGATGATACTCATAATCATATTCATCTTCTTTTATCCATACGTCAGTATCGCCTTGCTTTGTATCTGTTGTTATTGTTGCTGATGAAGACCATAAGGACCATATACACATAGACCTACTCGACATTTTTTCAAAAAGGCAGGGGATTTATTAACTGAAAATCCTATCTCTTCTTCACTGTAATTGATACCACATGTTTCGATCCCTGTTTACAAGAACAAAGAAGATACACAAGAGTGTGGCAAATACAGAGGCATCAAGTCCATGAGCCGCACCATGAAGTTGTGGGAGAGGATTTGGATGCAAGGCTCAGGGGCCTGTTTTTTTATTAATTTTTTTGTCGGATGTACGATCGATAGTTGAAGGGTCTGCCAAAGAAGATCAATAAGACAGTACAGTGTGGATTTACGTTTTTCAGAATTACATAAATGATGTCTTTAAACGAGGAAAAAAATTTTCAACATAGCACTTTGCATAAAAAAATTACAAGCTCAAGAACGTTCCTGTCGGACGTACAGCGATAAAAATTGATATAATTAAGTTTTGCCTAGTAATATTAAATCCATCGAAACTTAACCTTCTATCTCATCCATTTGACGTTTAAAACATTTCAGAGGTATCTTGTCTTTGAAAAACACTTATGAGAACAATATTTGACAACCTTGTTGTATGTCACAGTGACTAGAACTTCATCGATTGACCTGTCGGATGTACGTTGTCGGATGTACACATTTTGCAGAAAAAAGTTGAAAAACTTA